>JARVGV010001153.1:23875071-23888325 GCA_031762435.1 Hypsolebias longignatus | reverse complement strand
AAAAAAACTATTATTTATGTGACCCTGATGCATGCTATTATTTATGTGGCACCACATCCTCAGATTATTTTATGTGCAATAGGAATGAGAAGAAAAAAGAGAACACTGGTTAAAAAGATGAGAAATTCAAAAAGTTTTTTAACTAGCTCAAAGCACAAACACTTGACAGTGATAAAATGAACATAAAATATATAAAATAAAATCTGATAAATTAGCTAAAGCTGAAACTTCAGGCCACTATAGTTGATCGCCTTCTAGTGGCTGGCTGCAGTACTATTATTAAGTCTCTACAACTAGTCTTCAGCAAAAGCTCCTTTGGTCAGTCAAGTTTTCCTTTCCTGGGACATGTCATTTTTTAAGAGGGCTTGCACCCCAGTCCAGATCAATTCACTGCCATCACTGAAGTCCCTGCAACAAAATATATGGCAATTCTTTGTTCTTCCTTGGGCTTAACCTCCTAGTTCTGCAAGGTTCTACAAAGCTCCACAACAGCGGTTCAGCCACGGCAAGAGCTGGTTAGAACAAATACACAAGCTGAAACAAAATGGACTGATGAAGAAAATTAAATGTTCACTGATCTCAAAACGATGCTCATAAAAAAAATTAAAAAAAATACCACTATCTACAACCCTAAACTGCTAACTTTCATCACAGGAGTTCAGCTACAGACTGGGAGTTTTTCTGGCACAGTTGCATTCAGACAATGTGGAATGCATTGCTTCTTTTGCTTCTTCCATCCTGTTTCCAGCAGAACTTACTCTACTATAGAAACAAAGGCTCTTGATTGAGTATGGCCAGTTGAAACATGGAGGACATATGTGTGGGGATACAGTTCACTTTCATTTACTGGTTATTTCCAATTTGCTCCCCCTTGCTGATTTTAAAACTGAATTTGAAGACTGTCTTGACTCCTGAACATGCAAACCTGCAACAAGTTTCCATTTAGGAAGGCCTAAAGTGAAGAAACCTGATCCAGTTAAAGTTGAACACTGACTTGACCATTCCAAAACATGAACTTTATTCTTCTTGAACCGTTCTTTGGTAGAATGACTTTGGTGTTTGGGGTCATTGTTTTGCTGCATGCCCCACCTTCTCTAGAGATTCAGTTCAGAGACAGATGTTCTGACATTTTCATTTAGAATTCTCTGATATAATTCAGAATTCATTGTTCCATCAGTGATGACAAGCTGTCCTGAGCCAGATGCAGCAAAACAGGCCCAAACTATGATACTATCACCACCAGAGGTTCACATACTTTTGCCACACAGTTATGTAATATTGGATCAATTTCCTCAATAAATAAATGGCCAAGTACATTTGTATAATATTTTTGTTTCATTTGCTTAACTGGGTTCTTTCTCTTTATCTGCTTTTAGGAATTGTATGAAAATTTGATGATGTTTTAGGTCAAATTTATGCAGAAATTTAGAAAATTCTAAAGGCTTCACGAACTTTCAAGCACCACTGTAATGAGATGCAACATAGGGCAAGGATGGTGGTAGCAAAGTAAAACAAAAGGCGTATGATGAGTTGTGTATAAGGTTGGACACTAAAGGCTCCCACAGACTTGGGCAGACCTCAGTCCATGCGGAAACTGTGCACACTGTCCGCAGACAGTTGAGACTTAATACTCGAGCAGTCATACTGACTGGCTGCTGTCAGCTCCGCAGGTAAGAGGCATTTACCTTCGGGAAAAATTGAGTTTGATGATTGGTCATTTGCTGACATGTCTACTGACTGATTGACAGGTTGCAAAACAAACAAACAACAAAAAAATAAATAAAAAAATAAAACAACAACAAAAAAACAAGAGCTGGCAGCAAGCGGCAGCAGTGTTCTTTGTTTATATGTTGTTAATAAAAAGTTCTGAAATATAAAAAAAAAACAGGGAGCACTGGCCCTGCAGCCCACACATCAGACCAGCCCAATGGGAAATCTCCAGACACTCCCGCAGCCATGCTGGACCTGATTTTAATTTGCTCGTGACAAATTCCTTCATTTCTCACAATTTCAGTCATGGCGTCAATGGAGGAGGAGGAAGAGATCACTTGTCTCTTGGAAAAAACAAAAAAACAAAAGAAAAGGCCATTAAGCCAGATCAGGGATAAAGAAGGGAAATTTAATAAATTGGTGTTGCATACAAAATAGTTTGTCGCCGGGCAGTTTATTGTACGACACCAAGTACGCGTACACAGTCGTAAAAATTGATCTTTGCACGGACATGCCCTGTGGGTGTCCGCTTCGAGTCTAATCCTGTACACACGGACCTCAAGGACTGAGGTCCACCCGACTAAGTGGGAGCCTTAAGGAGAGAGAAAGACTTGTATCAACAGACAAGACAGATGGATCTGGCAGGAAAGGATGTGCAGAAAATAATGTTAAATATACAAATGGTAATGTTCTTACAAGCAGAGTATGATGGGAAACGGGAAGGAAAACTTTTTCTACAGAATCAGCCAATCAAATTTAATGCTTTTAAAGAACATTTAAATGCCATTCCAGACATTTTAATCTAAAAAATGAATGCATAAATTGTTCACGTTTTTTTTAACAAAGCATTTTAAAATCCCTCGTGTACGTCCCAAGACAGGGTTAATGGTGAGCGTATTTTCAGGAGTGACATCCAACATAAAATACTTTTGCCAAAACAAACATAAGAGTTTGACTAAACTACACCATACCGGATTTGGGTCAACAACGACTGCCACTGGTGCTGTTGACAAACAGGGTGCCTCAAAAAACTGTGCTACTGTTAGTCAAAGATCACGAGGAGAGAAATGGACCAGGAGACAGGGAGAAGAAGACGGTAAATGCATAAACTATTACATATTTTTTTAGTTTTGTTTTACAGAGGAAGATTAAGTCATGTGCATAGTTTGCAAGCTTTTCTTTTCAATTCAGATTTATTTAGGCAAACATCACTGAACCAAGAGGCGCAGAGTTTAACTCAGTTGTGTTGACATGGGGCACTACAATGTACAGACACACACAAGTACTTTGTATTTATTTACTGCCATCTTATATAAGTATACTGTCCCTTGTCTATAGTATTAAACATAATGTTTATTGTAAGGCAGCACGGTGGCACAACTTGTAGAGCTGCTGCCTCTCAGCGGGCAGGGCCCCGGTTCAAATCCCGGTCTGGGGGCCTTTCTGGCTGGAGTTTGCATGTTCTCTCTGTGCATACGTGGGTTTTCTCTGGGTACTCCAGTTTCCTCCCACAGACCAAAAACTTGAACGTTAGATTGATTGATAACTCTAAATTGTCTCTATGTGTGAGTGAGTGAGTGAATGTTTGCTTGTCTCGTTTGTCTCTATGTGTCCCTGTGATGGACTGGAGACCTGTCCAGGGTGTCCCCGCCTCTCAAACAGTGAATTCTCAAACCCACTGTCCATTTTTGCCATTCTCGCACAGTGACTGCAGGACATGGGCACCTGTGACTCCCTCGACCCACAAAGGAAGAAGTGGGTGAAGATGATGGATGGATGGATTTATTAGAGGTGTTCATTCAATGTATGTTTTCTGCTTATTAACATGTATTTATTTAGAGGTTTAAATTCTTGCAAAGCTGCCATAAATCAGTGACAACAAAAAAGTATTAATCCAAGCCAAATTAAATCTATCTTCAAACATGGTTCTAAAAAAATCTTTAGAGGGAGGAAAACTACACCCATATTTGATGTAGATTAAAAACTTCTCACCATTATTTGCCCTGCAGACTGAAAACATTAAAAAATGTTTATGGGACTGCAGCAGTTTTTTTTTTAACGTGTCCATGGCAACATAGGATGTTGACATATGCCTCTTTGTGGACGTGACTAATATTTGCTTTTGGACTTTATTACTGTATTGTGCAAGGAAGCATGTAAGATGTTTAACAACCTGTTCTTATACTTAAAATGGGTTTTATATTTGTGTACAAAGAAGAATAAGCTCATGTTGCAAGTCACATGACTGCATCATCCAGTATCTGAATGCTACATTTTGCACTTACTTACTGCATTTACTTCTGGTCTGATAATTTCTAGAACAATCAGCACTAGAGTAATCTGCACTGGTTGGATCAGTACTGTAACAATTATCTCTTAAACAACCCACACTGGTCCAGCCAGCACAAGAAAAATTAGCACTGGTTTGTTCTAGACTTGTCTGTTCAGCATAAATCCAGTCAGCAGTGAAATTGCAAGACTGGCACTGTTCAGTTCAGCACTGACCCATTCAGCCCTGGTCTAATTAGCAGTGGTATAATCTGCACAATCTGATAATCACTAAGAAGTCCATTCAGTATTTGAACAGTCAGCACAAGAACAATCAGCAAGGGTCAAATGATAACAGTAACAATCATTATTAGAACAATCAGCACTAGCCCTATCAGCAATTAGCACTGGTCTGATCAGCACAGGTCCAATCAACGCTGATTCATTCCGCTATAAGCTAACCATAAATGGTCCAGTCAGCACTGGTCTGAACAGTCAGCACCAGCATAGGTATAATTAGCTGTGGAACCACCAGCACTAGAACAATCAGTAATGGTCATATCAGCACTGGTCTACTCAGTACTGGTTTGATCAGCAGTGGAACAATCAGCACTAGCCCAAAAACATGCATGCAAAGGCTGCCTTCAGTCCCACACCTCCTATGCAAAAGAGATCTGTGGTCTCCATGGGATTTGTCTGGTTAATAGGAAACAAAACAAATATAACTACGTAGAACAATGGGCCCTGGTAGAATCAGCAGTGTAGCAATCAGCAGGTCTAGAACCAACCATCCTGATCCAATTGTTACTAGAACAATCAGCACTTGTCTAACTAGCATTGGTCCATTCAGCCCTGGTCTAAAAAGCACTGGTCTGATCAGCATCGGCCTAATTAGCACGGAAACAACCAACACCAGAGCAATTTGTACTTGTTCAATCATCACTAGTCCAATGAATATTGCTCCTTTGAGCCCTGGTCTAATAATTATTGGTCCAATCAGCACTGTAATGATAAGCTCAAGAGCTGTCAGCACTGATCCAATTAGCACTGGAACAATCAAGACTACTTCTATCAGCACAGGTCTAATCAGCACTGGCCCATCCCATCATGGTGAAGTGGCCCAATCAACACTGGTCCAACCAGCACTGATCTATTTAGCTTTGGTCCAATCAGCACTGGTTGGATCAGCACTGGAACAGCAGGAGCTCATTGCTGGATACTGTCCTGTTCATCATTTCAGTCATCAGTCATGTATGACTCAACCTGTAATTTCAAGTACTAAGGGTCCACTGTCCAGGAAAATGGGGAATGTGGTAAAGAGGTTAAAAAGAGAGTCCAGGCAGGATGAAATGGATAGAGAAAGGTCTCAGAAGTGATTTGCAACATAGGTCAAAAGAAAAGTTTACAAAACAGTGGTGAGACTAGTTATGTTGTATGGTCTGGAGACACTGACAAAAAGACAGGAGAAAGAACTGAAAGTGGAAGAAATTAAGATGCTGAGGTTCTTTAGAAGTGACAAGGATGTTTAAGATTAGGAATGAGATCATCAGAGGTACAGCACAGGTTGAACAACTGGGAGATAAAGTTAGGGAGGCCAAACTGAGATGGTTTGGACATGTCCAGAGGAGGAACAGTGGTAGAAGGATGTTGGAAATGCAGCTGCCAGGAAGAAGACAAAGATGAGACATATGGATGCAGTTAGAGAGGACATGGAGGTAGTTGGAGTGAGGACAGAGGATGCAGAGGACAGAGAGAGATAGAGGAGGAGGACTCGCTGTGGAGACCCCTGAAGAGGGAAAAGCCAAAAGAAGTTGTGTAATGAATGGTACTCTGTGTGCGGAGCTAAATTCTCTGATGCTGTTTTCAATTTAATTCATAAACAATGTTTCAATTATGTTTATTAACAGTAACGTCTTTTAAAATGAGTGGTATATTTATAACCACTGCCTGAAAACATATAAACAGCATATAAAACTTCAGGAAGATAAGGAAGAACAAAAATGCCTCTCAACAGTTGATAGTAACCAACAAACATTTTAAAATATACTGGTAAAATTAGTATAAAACACTGGGAGTTATTTGACCGACTGCCAGCCTGTTACAACAATCCATTGCAGAAATTCTGGATAAGCAGAGTAAGTTAGTGCAACAGTTTTCACAAACAGCACTTTCTATATACAGCTGTTTAATCACACCATTCACTAGCGCCACTTACTGTTCTGTGTGTGCATCTTCATCTTACCTATGTAATATTTCATCTCAGTGTCATGCTTGTTCATGAGCTCCAGCAGGCGTAGTTCAATCTGGGCCTGGTTTAGAAATGCCTTTTTATTTTTTATGATCTTAATGGCAACCCATTCCTGTTCATGGTGGTCATAAGCCTTCACCACCTGTAGACAGACAAAAACACACTTTATGACTTAAGTGATAGAAAAATGCTGTGAAAAGCAAACTTAGTAAGACAGTAAATGTCCTCAGTGTGAGTTCCTGAGGCTGAGAAGTGATCAATCACCGGAGGAGAGGAAGACTTAAAACAAGTTCATATCTGTAGATACAGCAGAACAGCAACATGCAGCAGCACAGACGTTGAGAACTGTGCAGTCTCACTTCGTGTTCAACTGAATGAAAGCTGTAACTTTAAATTACGGTACATCTCTTAATAAATCAGGCATGTGCAGATGGGAGCTTTACATGGGCCCATTGTCAAAACATTTTTCTCTACTTTTTTTTATTGTGTGAATGCTTTTAAGTATTCACACAATAGTTGTCCTGTTTATATTTATTATTCCGACTTTTATCCCAATTTCGTATGTTTTTCAGTGCAATTCTCATCCCGCAGTTTTACAAATCATATATCAAAACGTTCAGCTTTTTCAGGACAATCCTGATGTAACTTTTGGTATTGGTGCAACTTTAGCTTTTTGAAATATTTTGCCTTTTCTGACATTTTGTTTTTCATAGAAAATTAATTGAACTCATTTTACATCCTTCAAATCTTTAGATTTGTTTACAACCTTTTACTGCTCTTTTCACATTTTGTTCCAGTTCTGCTTCTTTCAGCTCCGTTGTGGAAATGTAATAATTTTTACAGCTACTTTCCACTAATTTAAGCTGTTTTTTCCTCCAGCTGTTTTGTACTCCTTTCAGATTCTTTCTGCCAACTACAACATCTGTGTGCTTCTTCTAACTTATTTCTGCTAATTTCAGCTTGTTAAGAGCCTTTCAGCTTATTTCTGTGTTTCAATTTTTTTCAGCTACTATTTAGCTGTTTTAAGCAAATTTGAGCTTTTTCAGCTAATTCCACATTTATTGCATTCAATTCAATTGTTTTCAGCCTAATTCAGCAAAAATGTGCTCTCTCCACTTCTTACTGGTAATTTAATTTTCTTACTGCTTTTTAAGCTACAAATCAACAGCTTTTTGTAGTTGTTCCTAATTTTAGCCTTTTTCAGACAATTTCCACTTCTTTGTGCTTATTTCTGCTTCTTTAATTCTAATTGAGGAAAAGCATGTTCCTTCTATGTTCTCCTAATTTAAGCTTGTTCTACCATTTCAGCTACCTTCTTAGCATTTTTTTGTGCTAATTTCAGCTACTTACAGCTAATTCCACATTTTTGGAGCTCATTTCAGCTCTTTCCACTTCTTTTTGGTAGTTAAACTTCTTCTGGCCTTTTCAGTTACTTTTCAGCAATTTTTAGCTAATTTCATTTTTTAAGCTAATTTCCCAATTTGTGTGCTTATTTCTTCAAAGTGAAACCTACTTCTGCAAAATTGTGTTCATTCTACTTTCTTCAGCTAATTAAGGCTATTTCTTCCACTTCAGCATGTTTTTTTTAGCTAGTTTCAGCTATTAATCAGCAAGATCTTCTGCAATAAGCATTCACACTGCAATTTCACAGGAAATGCAATTTCTCTAGTTATTATTTAACTATGTAACTTATCTATTTAATTTTTTTTATTTTATTGCGCTAAATAAAACAAGTTTCCCTGCTGCAATTTGTAAGTTAACAACTTTGTATATGATGTCATTGTGGCGAGATACCTCAGCTGAATTTCAGACATTTTGCTCGTTGTGCCTGAGATGCTTCAATTTACGGATTGATACTGAGTGAAAGAGAGCCTTTTTTTTACTGCTGGTATGTGGGAACTGCAGTGTAGTTGGTTTTTTTTGGTGTTTTAAGTGGGACAATTTTCCATTTCTGGCTTTATTCATTTACACTTCAAGACTCTTTACCTGTGAGCTAGCATTACTCTTAGTAAGGAAAAAAACATTACATTGTTTGTTTCAAATGTTTTCTGAAGAGCTCCAGATTTTAAATCAGAGAAATGAGAGTAAATGTGCATTCTGCATTACGATTTGTAAACAATTTCAACTTTATTGTGTTAACAATAAACAAGCTGTGTTTATGTTGCTCTTTTTTGTAACCAAGTGTCCTATAAGCCAGGGGTCTCCAACCTTTTTCACACCATGAACTGGTTTTATGAAAGACTATTTTTCCATTGACCAGCAGCAGGGGTGTGAGTGTGAGGGGAGCTCACACACATAACAAAACACATTTAAGCGCATCGTATGTAGTTTTTTTTTATTATTAAATCTATAATTTATATAATAATTTTATATTTTATAATTTCATATATATTACAAAAATGTTGTGCTTTATTAAATGTGACATATTATTTAATATAATACAGCTTCTTAGGAATTTACTTTTTTCTTTTAAAAAAAACTTCCAAGTTTTGTCTTTTAACGAAGGGTGCTTAGTCTCCATGTGGTGAGGCAGTTCTGAAGGTTTCAGGGCTTTACTGGATAGCACGTCACCACAAATTACACAGAGTGCACTCAGAGTGTGTGAATCACATGATGCAATTAATCTATTTCTATGCGGCCCGTTACCAAACAATCCACGACCCGGTACTGGTCCCTGGCCCAGTGGTTGGGAACCCCTGCTCTAAGCAGTGGATTACACTGATTACCCATCCTGTTGCTGTGAGCTGTCAGTGCTCAGCAGGAGTGTAACTTGTGTCTACGGCAGATGGAGACAGAGAACACGGTGACAGTATCTGTAGGTATAAAGCAATTTTGAGTTGTGCTGCTGAATTTAGATTTTAGTATTTTTAAGCCCAGGAGGTGCAGGAAAGATTAGAACAGGAAAGGTTGCCCTATGCCTCTGCAGCAGACTAACAGTTTTATAAAAACAAACAAACAAACAAAAAAAGCACGAGGCGCAACTGGTACAGCTGCTGCCACTCAGCGAGCAAGTCCCTGGTTCAAATCCCTATCTGGGGGCCTTTCTGGATGGAGTTTGCATGTTCACTCCATGCATGTGTGGGTTTTGTCTGGGTACTCTGGTTTCCTCCCACAGACCAAAAACATTTATGTTAGTCTGATTGGTAATTCTAAAATTGTCCCTAGGCGTGAGTGAGAGAGTGAATGGTTGTTTGTCTCGTTTGTCTTTATGTGTCCCTGTGATGGACTTGCGACCTGTCCAGGGTGTACCCCGCCCCTCGCACAGTGATTACTGGACATGGGCACCGGCGACCCCATGACCCAAAATGGAAGAAGCGGGTAAAAGATAACGGCTGGATTCATGGGTTCTGTAACAATGTTACCGTTCTATAGTTGCATACATTTAAAATTCAAAAGAGGTGAAGAGAACAGGAAGATCATAACAAAAGCATGAAAAGACAAAACTGACTGCTGGATTTTTACCAACATTTGAGGTACAGGAACCTTAGAATCTTTTACATACTGCATGTATGTAATACTGTACTGTATGTAAATAATGAAAATTATTTATGAATATGTGAAGAAGAGGAAACTCAGTTTTCGTACAGTTTCTTACTCACCTGTCCAAAAGAGCCCTTTCCAATCAGTGAATCTATTTCATAGCGGTCCAGCCACTTTTCTCCATTTTTCACAATGTAATCATAGTTATCATCATCATAGCCGTCGTTGTAAACTTTTTTCTCCTTCTTCGTGCTGCTATCTTCAGGAGGGACCTGCTGGGCCCGCCTTTTCTTCTTGGTATAGTACACCTAGGAGCAAAAGCAGTAATTAAATATCCAGCTATGCATTGGGTTGGGTTAAATAACACAGAGTCATATACAGTACATTGAGGCAGTTTCCCTTATTTTGTACTAGTATGACAAATACTAATCTAATGGCCATTGCAGGTAGACTAAGCCATTTGAGTTTTTACTTTAAATGAAAATTAATCTTAAACTACGTCTGTTTTATTTCTCTGAACTACCTCATCTGAAGCTTCAGACAATGTGCCACATGGTCTGACAAACCAGTTTTTAATAAAATCGGTATAGTTTATTCTTTAAAGAATAGCCTCTTAATATTTCTTACTGTCAATAGCAGTGAGCTTAAGCAGATATTGCTTGTATTTGAATTTATCTGCACAGATTTTACTGTCTTGTAAAACATCTTCACTGGACCAAAATCAACAAAAGGCCATATCATAAGACTACTTTCCAGGACAGCTTTTTTTGGTTGTTGTTTATTTTTGTATCAAATAAATTTACTGAAAGATGCATTTAAAGTTCAAATCTAACAGAAAGGAAGAAAGTGTTGTCTTAAATCCCAACCTAACAGAGCTGATATTGTTCTGATTCTTAACTCATTCCAAGGAATGAGATGCAACATGTGACAAGGCAACATCCTCTCAGGAAATGGACTCAAGTTGTGTTGTGTATTTTCTCTCACTACATACCTCATTGATGTGCTTGTAAGTTTTGATAAGGTCAACCGAGAGTTTCCTCAATGGAGCGCTAGCAGGGTCTCTGAAACTGGGGGGAATCCTTCGTTGGAGTATGGTCATATCTGACAGCACCTAAAACAAAATCGTACCAGTCCTAAATTAATAACTTGTGCTCAGTCATGAACAACACATGAACAACAAACATGAATCAGTTGTAGCCCAACTCAGAGTGCCTTAGCCAGTAAGCAATAACATAACTTGTTTGGCTCAGGTGCAATAATTCAGATGGAGAATGTGGTAGCTTGTGGTTGTTAAGACTCAATACGATAAGAGAAGAGCTAAGAAGTCAGTAATCCCATGTTTAGGCCTGTGTTTAAATCCCATGTTAGGTGTTTGAATTCCATAATCCAACTGTCTGACTTGATATTTAATATTTGCTTGAATTCCATGTTTGGTCCATTGTTTAAACCTGTGTTCAAATTCCATGTCTGATCTTGTTTTTGTATCCAATTTTTGATCCAAATGTTTGACCCCATGTTTAATCTTGTGTTTGATCCTGTGTTTGAATCCTATGTTTGACCCAAAGATCGAACTGAACTGAAAATTACAGAATTAGATTTTTTTTTTACAGAAACATTTTTAATACAGACATGTCAACATTAATAAATATGAGGATTTTGTTAGTATAAATGGATCTTCTCTTGCTTATTCAAAATTTCATATTCCTAGAACAATATGTTGAGTTGGAGAAGTAGTTGCTATTCTTCAGTCAGAATTTTCATTAATCCGAAACCAATACTAGTTATGACAAGAATGTTCATGCTCAATAATCCAGGTATCAAATCTGATAATTCTCAATCAGGTCATACATAACTGTCCAGATGACCTGATTGAGAATTAGCAGACAATACTAGTTATAATTCTTTTGAGTCCTTGACCCGTCCAGTCATCCATCCATTATCGTTACCCACTTCTTCTTTTCGGGTTGCAGGGGTCACTGGTGCCCATGTCCAGCAGTCACTGTTTGAGAGGCAGGGACACCTTGGACAGGTCTCCAGTCCATCACAGGGTCACATAGAGACAAACAAGACAAACAAGCCTTCACTCTCTCACTCACACCAAGGGACAATTTAGAGTTACCAGTTAGCCTAATGCATGTTTCTGGTACGTGAAGGAAACTGGAGCACCTAGAGAGAACCCACGCATACACGTGAGCATGTGAATGGTTATTTGTCTCGTTTGTCTCTTTCTAAGGTACCATAAAATAATTGATTACATAAATGTTTACTTTAAAGTTCCAATCAATTCAGCAAAAAGATTACCGGTAATATAAAGTACAAATCAAGTGATGGATACAAAAGGATCTGCAAGCCCCTAAATATCCCCAGGAGGTCTGTTAATTTGATAATCAAGAAACAGATGAAATATGGTAGAGGTGTAAATCTACCATTAGCAGGCCATCCTCCCAAACAGTGATTGTGCAAGAGGGAGAATAGTGAGATAGGCCATCTAGACATCTGTGATCACTAAGGAGTTCAAGCTTTAGCAGAAAGGATGGAAGGAACTGTGCTATACTAACTGTAGTGTTATGATAGTGTCAAAGAGAAACCACAGTTGAAAAAAAAAGTTTTCTGCAACAGTGGCTTTCTTTGTTGCCACTTACGCATTAAACTAGTGGAGTTGTACATCGTTGTTGTATACATAGAAAGTCAGTTTTATTGACCATAATTGAATAATGACAGTAATAAAAGCATACAATATCTAAAGATGTGAATACTTTTCATAGGCACCATAAGAGCTTTACAAAATTGTTAATAAAGGATCAGCCTAAAAAATGTGCAAAATTTTTTAAAAGTCTCCAGTTCGGTTTGTGCTTCTCAAGTTCTACTTCTAAAAGATGCCCAAAAGAAAATGTAATTGGAAATGAAACTCAATTCAAACAGAAACACATAAAAAAAAAAAGCTTTGGATTAATTAAAAGATGATCTAGATAAACAAAACTGGAATGACGTGTATGTTGATGATGTGAACAGAAAACAAAAACAAAAAACAATTGTGTGTAAAAAAAATTATACAAAGAGAAATATTGATGACCAACCATGGATGACGAAAGGGTTGAGAAATGCTGTAAAAAAAAAGACTTATTTGCATTCATGCTTCTTGAAATTGCGAACACAAAACGCTGAAGAAAGATACAAGTATAAAAAATAAATTAGTAGGGATTATAAGGAAACATAAGAATGAATATTAGTGATTATTAAATAAAAGTAATGGTGATGTGAAGGCAACATGGTGAGTAATGAATAGTGTTCTGAAGAATCATAAAGTAAAAACGGGTATTTCACAATATTTAGTAAAGGCCAATGATGAAATCCATGATGAGAATGAAATTGTAAATGGATTTAATCATTATTTTGTGAACGTTGGATCAAGCCTTGCATCTAAAATACCAAAAGTAGGTAATAATGTGAGCCATTCAATAATAAGTTGTACAAACAGTATTTTTCTAAATGGAACTGACAAAGAAGAAATAATGAATGTAGTAAAAAATCTTACAGACAAGAGATCA
>JARVGV010001153.1:23771365-23784151 GCA_031762435.1 Hypsolebias longignatus | reverse complement strand
CTTTTGGGTGTAACCGGGACCTTGAGTACACAATTTTGTTTCACCTCATGTACCACATGTGATGTGAATGACAATAAAGAACCTTGAATCTTAAGTAAAATACAATAATAAAAATCACCAATCATTCAACAAAACAACTGAACCTGGAGCTGCTGGATTCAACAACATTTTTTTTAATCTATTGAATCAATTTAGAGAATTATTATTAAATAAAAATGGGCAGCACGATGGATTATTGATAAAACTGTTGCATCACAGCAAGAATATGCTGAGTTCAATCCCCGGTTTGGACCTGGGCCCTTTCTGTGTGGAGTTTGTATGTTCTCCTCATGTTTATCTCTGAGTACTGTGGTTTCCTCCTACAGTCTAGAACATGTATGTTAGTTTGCCTTCAGGCCAGGCCTCCTTTATAAAACAGATCTGTGATCTCAGTGGGATTTGCCTGGTTAATTTAAAGCTAATAAAATAAATACAGTATAAGTAATTACCATAATCATTATTGTTAATTTATTACCATAAATCAGTATGTAGTGTTGCTTTTTCCTCTTATTGGTGGATTTACAGTAACAGATAAATGATAAATAACTATAAAACAAGATATAAGTAGAGATCATGTGGAGCAGTGCTGTAAAAATGTCTACAAAATAATACTAATAATAAAAAAAGACAGGCTGAATGAAAGACAAACTGTTTCCTGTGACAGTTTACAAAATATAGTGCACCTTCTGAACTTATTAAACAGCATACATGCTGCATTTGTAGTAGCTTTTACTACATTGGGTACTTTGAGAGCATTAAATAAAACAGGTGACATCTTGGATGTGATTGACAGCAAGACATTCAAGAAGCTAAAGAGGATTGTATAAAAATGAACAGAGTGAAGGTTGGCAAAAAGACTAAATCACGTGAGAGAAAAGACAGGTGACTAGAAAATAAAACAAAGTAGGACAGTGCAGAATTATTTACGCTGGTGCAGCATCAAGCCTCTAAGGAGCAAAGGCGGAAAAGACAAGAAGGAAGAGGGAAAAACAGTTCTGAGGAGTAAAAGACAACAAAGAAAGGCCAAAGGATGAAAATGAGAGAAAGAGTCATGCAGCTGAAGATGAAACCAGAATATCAACGTAAAAGACTGTGCTGTTTTCATTAGTACTGAACAGACACGTCTCCACAAAGTGCTTCCTTTGACTGTTTCACAAATGCTGATATCAGCACGATGAACTAAGTACAGAATTATTCAGGATGGAAGGAGATCAATACCTATAAAATACAATTTACTGTTCAAAAAGTTCAACACAGGAAGGTGGAAAATAAAACAAGTTTTATAAATCGTGTTCATCACAACGGCCAAGAAGATTACCTGATTTGTTACTTTGTTAGGATTATTTAAAGTGCAGGAGATAAACATAAAACAATTCTCTTGATGAGACTGAGAACAGCTCAATTTATCAGTGAACTTTTTAAAATTTATTTATTTATTTTTTGCAATTATTTTTTTTGTCTTTTTCAGATAACTTCCACTTTTTGGTGCTCATTTCTGCTTTTGCAGCATAATTGGGCTTATGTGTTCCTTCTGCTTTCTTCTGCTAAGCTTGTTCTAACTTTTCAGTTACACTTTTAGCATTTTGTTTAGCTAATTTCAGCTGTTTTCAGATAAATTCAAGTTGTGGTTTTTTTTTGTGATAAATTCTTCTAATTTCAGCCAAACTTCTTTCTGCGAGTTGCAGCATTTTTCTACTAGTTTAAACTTAAACTTAGCCTTTTCAGCTATTGTTTGCCAATTTCAGCTCTTTTTGCTTTAGATCATCTCAGATGTTTTTCTGCAAATTTGTTAGCAATAAGCATTCACACTGCATTTTTGCAGGAACTAGTTACTTTAATACCATCCATCTATCAGTTTTACCCACTTCTTCCTTTTTGGGGTCACAGGGGTCGTTGGTGATCATGTCCAGCTATCACTGTGAGAGAGGCGGGGGACACCCTGGACATGTCTCCAGTCCATCACAGGGACACACAGAGACAGAGACAAACAACCATTCACTCTCTCACTCACACCTAGAGACAATTACCAATCAGACTAACATGCATGTATTTTGGTCTGTGGGAGGAAACTGGAGTACCAGGAGAAAACCCACACATGCGCAGAGAGAACATGCAACTCCACCTAGAAAGGCCCCCAGACTGGGATTTGAACTGGCAACCTTCTCAATGAGAGGCGGCAGCTCTAACGACTGCTCCACCGTGCTGCCTACTTTAATACCAAATAAAGTTAAACGAGAGCACTTTAAACGTGCACACTGTCTTCTCCTGATGAAATACACCCGAGTCGGACATGTGTTTGTTTTTAGAACAAAACCAAGTGAAACCCTGCAGGTTAACAAGTGGAGACCTACCATACATGATTCCAGATCCGTGAGCATCTCTGCCTCCAGTGTCTCAGTGGACGCCTGCTTGGAATTGTTCTCTTTTGGTACATCCTGATTCACAGGCTCCTGCTGCAACGATGGGCGACCTCGCTGAACCAAATGGTCTGCCTAAGAGCGCAAGAGAGGAGACAAGAAACAAGGCAGAGACAATGCAAGACGAAAGAAAGGCTGTAAAGACAAGGAAAGAGATGAAATGCTCAAAAAATAAATGATTACTAGTTTAGAAGATTAAAATTAAATATTTTAAAAACTAAATTTAGCTTATTTTGGTCTCAAACAATGTTCAGTCAAGTCTTTCTTTTATTGCTGAGACATTTTGACCTTCATCCAAAGGACTTCTTCAATCTGAGGAGCCACCAAACAAAACTGATTCCCACAAACAACATACTGTACTCCTTAGTGGGAACAAAACAGTTTACTGGTACTAAAATGTCCTCCGGGGCCCGCACTCTCCTCTGGGGCCCACCCTCTCCCCCATCAACACTTGGACTATTGAGCATGAACTTTGGTGTTTTGAACTAGAATTGCATTCAGGTCCAAAAAATCTGAGCCAACCCGGCCCCAGCCCGCAGTCATAATTTTCAAACCCCACCCGACCCGACAAATTAACAGTAATTACAGGTCCGAACCCAGGAGCCCCCGGCATTTTTAATTAGTGATTAATGGTCGGGGACGCACGGCTGAATAAAAGGGGCAGAAGATTCTGAGCTGTTTGTCCTTTCATGGCCATAAAAGAGCATTTAAACCCTGCTTCTACCTGCATTCTGGTTTATTCAGACCCTGCTCTGACACGTCTGCTTTGGGATGTCTCCTGTTTGGATCATCGGCCACGTGCATCCACTGAGTGCAGCGGCTGAATGAACGTCTATTTGGGCGATGGATCGCAGCCTGGCAGTACAGTCCATCTGAAGCTTAACTGAACTTTTTACCTCTTTCAGGGCCAGTCAGCTCGTGGTGACATGGCCACGTGTGGCTGATGAATGTATGGCAAGCCATGTTATCATACACTTGAATCGCAGCTGATCCTGACCCAATCAAAAGCCCAACACTGACCTGGTCCACCCATCTGGCACATTATCATGGCCCGGCCCGCCCTGAATTTTAGGTCGGGTGGGGCTGGGCTTAGGGCTTGGGTTAGAAATGACAGCTCTATTTTGAACCTCTTTGACATGACTGTCTCAGAGGAGTTGATGGGGGAGAGGGCGGGCCCCAGAGGAGAGGACAGGCCCCAGAGGCCATATTAGCACCAGCAAACTGTTTTTTGTTTCCACTAAGGAGTATGCTTTTTGTGGGAATCAGTTTTTCTTGGTGGCTCCTCAGATTGAAAAAGTCCTTTGGATGAAGGACATAACGTCTCAGCAAAAGAGAGAAACCATCCAGATGACCCGACTGAACATTGTTAGATTTTATAACTGGACTACTGAGCGTGAACTTTGGTTATTTCGGTTTCGCTTCACGAACTGAAGTAACAGTGGCAAACAATAACTGTTTGTTTTGTTGATAGCTCTGTTTGTAAAACTTACTCCAACAGAAAGTTCTGCAACTCACCAAATAATTAATTTACATTAACATGATCCCAGAATTATTTATAGACGTCAACATTTTGATTAAAAACAACAACAAACAATTAGTTGTTGTTTACGCCGCAGCCTTGGCTGAGGTCTGGAGTTGATCCGATCTTACCAGTGTGTGTTGCGACGTAGAAAGAGCCATCAAAATCTCATCCACTATGCGATCGGACAGAAAAGACGCCAGACTCAGTTTCACCTCGCTGACATTTTATCCCCCACAGGACAAAGAAAGAAAGAAATATAGGACAAACTGTAAACACTTTCGTTTTATACAAACACTTGGCTGCTGATGACACAACCACACACCTGATCTTGTTGATAATGTCCACCCCTGACTGCTCCAGGAGGGTTTTTGTGGCAAAGCTTTTAGATACAACTATCCTGGCTGAGCTAGCCTTCATCAGTTCTACTCTAAGATTATTCCTCTTCATCACATGGGGACACAGAGACTCAGCTGTAAATAACATGGACTCTAAAAGAATCTGAGAGAAAAAGGACGACTGCTTAAACTCGTGGCTGACATGATAATACTAACAGCTGCTGTCAACGTTCAGTCAGAGAACTGTACCTGCAGTTGCTGATCCATGACAACGGTCACCTCCCCAGCCATGGACTCCAGTTTTTCCTGGATGGGACCCACTGATGAACTGATCAGTTCCTCTCTGGAGGCAGATCCAAGATGGTAGAGGCTTGAGAGAAGCTGGGATCACAAAGAGTAGACAATCAGAGTGTAAAACTTATTTTCAACATCAAAGAACTAGTCAGTGTTAAACTATATGCGACATATAATAAAAATACCATCAACAACACAACTGTGTGTTAAAACATCTCAACTCCAGCATGCTGCTTGTGTTCTCACTGTTTTAGAGTTCCTGGCATCTTTAAGGAGATTCTCTGCTAACTGGACGTCTTCCGAGATGGTGTCGGTCTCAGAGTTCTTCATAGAGTTTAGGTGGTCCTGGACCTTTACACAAATGCGGTCCATCATCTGAAAGACCAAACCAACACATGAACCTTGGATTGCTTCGCATAAATTCGTTCAACTACCAATCGTCATCCACCTGAAAAGGGTCTTGCTCTTCTATCTACTTTAACGCGACACAAACCGCAATGTGTACCCCAATAAATGTAATATCAAAAACAACCAGCTCGGCGCCGTGAAGTGTGCTTTTACTTTTATTGGCATTTCCAGTTACCGCGGGAACGTAATTTGTAAACAAAGACACCATTTTTCTCATTGAAAAACAGTGACAGAACACAGGGAGGTCACATGACCTAGAGTCATCAGGTCTCTGATTAACTTTGGAGCCATTTTGGCTCAAGATGGCTGCCACAGCTAACTCAGAAAACTCTAAATTGACTATCATTCTTTGAGATGTGGCACTGAGATTTGGTATGGTCGCATTTGGTACTGAGAACGAGTTGTTAAACATTCCTAATGCAAATTAAAAATCCAAGATGGCTGACTTAGCTAAAAGCTAAAAGGGAAAAAAATATGATAACTCAGCTATTTTGAAAGATTGAGCTAAAGGTTGGTGTGCTGGTACCTGACAGCGATGTACAACACATTCTGATTCAAATAAAAATAAAAAATAAAAAAAAAGCAAGATGGCTGCCAAAGCCAAAGCTAAAGGAAACATACTATAAATCAGCCATGCTTAGAGACTTTAAGCTGAAATTTGGTGTAGTGGTAGCTGAGAGCAATGCCAAACAACACACAGTACTGTCAAATCAAAATGTTAAAATGGTCACAATGTGGCAGTCCCTGTCAGTTTCTCTTGGAACTTTCTAGTTGTATTCTTCTCTACTTTATGTTTAAATGAATAAATAAATAAATGGTTCAAACAGGGTCTAAAATAAAACTATGAGCGTGGACAACAACTTGTTGTGGCTGTCTCAGTTTGTGTCCTCACCTGCTGGGTGGTGGTCATTACAATGCCCTGCTGAAGCCGATAAGCCTGCTCCTGTAGGTATTTCCTAGTTTCATGGTTCCTGTATAAATAATTCTCAATCTAGAAAGAAAAATAAAGCATGCATAAGAGCAATAAATTCTTGATGTTTGTTATTAGAATACATTTTCAGCCCTACATTGAGTCAAATGGAGGTTTGAGGAAGCATCAGGTGATTTTTCTACCTTTAGCAGAGCGTCTTCTGTTTTCTCTGGGCTTGCCTTCAGAGCCTGGGAGGCATCAATGATAGGGATGGGCATAAAACGAATGGTGAAATTCCTAATGGACACACAACCAAGAGGACAGTTTGCATCACAGAGGAGAGGAAGAGGAAAAATGTGAAGGCTAACAGGAACTAATGAGTCACAGAGGCTCAATGGGATTAACCTGTCTAAATTAAGGTTGAATGAATGAATGAACAGGAGAAAAAAAATGTCTATACTGTACTGTGCAACATTTAGACACATGCAGTTTATCTATAGTACAATTATGTGCACTTCAGTGGAACACAAAAGTCAAAACTTCCATTTATAAATTGAGAGAGAATAAGACTGATCAAACAAACCATTATTTTATTTTATAGAGACGGGAATACAAAAAAAAAAAAAAAAAACATTTAGTTGAATAACACAATACACAGCTCTGAGGGGAAATGAGGTGCTGGGAGAATACTTTGTACGAACTTGAAACAGAAGAGAAAGGTGGATGTCTTGGTGTGCCTCAGAGCCAAGTCTCCTCATGTTACTGTTACACTGCTTAGATTGTACTCAATTACAAGTAAAAGTACTGGTGTTATAAAAATACTCAAGTAAAAGTACAAAGTACTCTTCAAAAACTATTCAGAGTACTAATTACCGGTACTTTTGAATCACGTGGTGTTTCGTTGTGTTGTCAATAGAAGTCATTCAGTTTGATTTACTGTATATAACAGCTACATTCAAAGCACATTTCTCAGATGCTCAGAAGCTCCATCTTATTTTAGTACCAGGTAAACTGATGACAGTGACAATATCTAAGATCTTTGCATACTTAGACAAACTAATAACCTACACATACAAACAATAAAAAATAAAATAAAAATAAACAACAACATACAGGTAGTTGTAAAACCTTGTATAGCCTACCGCAATTTATTTTTTGAGATTAGATGCAGAAGTCTTGTAAACTGCCATCACTGTAGAGATCAAACAAAGTTTCATCTGACGTTGTCTCCTTTTCGCCCTCTGTACATAAAATATTCGTCTAGGTACATCCTCAACCTTTACCTCGTCACTTTCTCTGTTGACAGTTAGTCCTCTGTCTCCATTTTGGCTTTTTCTCCAAATCTTGGGTCCACAAATGATTCTCGACTCTACAGAGTTGTCCTTTGCTTACGTCATAAGTAGTTGGTGCGCTCACGATCCAAGAGCCTTATTGGCTACAGAAATGCAGATGAAAGGTTTGAATATTAATTCAAATTGTGGCCGTACTAAGTAGCGACTTCTGATTTTAAAAGTAGTGAATGCATAGTCTAAATTACGTATGAGTAAAATTACACCCTTGAAAGAAATACTCATAAAAGTACAAGTACCCAAAAAAATCTACTTACTTACTTCAATGTGAGTACTGGTACTTGTAATTTGTTGCTTCCACCCCTGGTGAATAGTGATACAATTTGTACAATGCAGATAAAATTGCATGAGATAGTGAAATTATTATAGAGTCAACTGATGTTGATAAAGTCGAATATGATATTTTAGAAAAAAAAACATGCTTAAATGAAAAACAAAATCTGTACAAATTAAATTTTTTTACAGACTTCCTTTTATTGTCTGAACTTGTGTCTTTATTTGTGTGCTGTCTCTGCAGAATGTGAGTTCAGAACAAAGAGGTCTGCTTGAAAATGGGATGATGAAGAGGAGGAGGAGTAGGTCCAGATGGAGGAAAAGTTCAATAACCCTAAAATAAAATTGTTGTCTTTTTTTCTTAGCTTATAACTGTAAATATGTATTTAAGCATCACTATGTGGCTCTCATCATTAAATCAGAGACATACAGAAAAGTCCATCACATTTACAGTTTACATCAGAAGGGTTATATATGTTTGCCCTGATCATTTATAAATTATTGTCCTGTATTTTCTTTCTTATTAAATATTATTTGGTTTTAAAAAATGTTTAAAATAAGTTATGGAACAGTCAACATCTTTTATTTTTTGTTGTTTTTCTACATAACATGCATAGGAATGAATAAAAAATACACTTCTTGTTGGATTTAGTATAAAATAGCAGAACAAAAAAACATTTTGTTCTGGACAAAGTGCTCTTTTAAACACAACAAATCTTTGATTTAAAGTTGCATATACTGTATATGTGAAAAAGCCTGCGGTCACTTCAGCTCATCTCATAAAGGTACAAATGTCACAAACACGCATTTTATGTTTCAGTGCTGTGATCATGTTTTGTTCACAGGGGAACAAAGGCAAGAAGAAGAACCTGGACTCATGTAAAATGCATGTGACTGAAGACAGATATGCCCACTCTGTGGTGCACTCAGAGCAATATATGTGAAAAGCTTAACTTTTATCTTCCAATATAGATTATTAATGAACAATAAACTGCTCTGTGAAAAATCTGTGTAATATAACGACTAACAAAGTTTTTTTTTTTTCTTTTTCCATATTCGATGGCCTCCCTTCTCACCTCACAGCCATCCTCATCACACCATAATATATATTCTTTTTTTTTTTTTTTTTTTTTTTTTTTTTTTTTTTTTTTTTTTTTTTTTTTTTTTTTTTTTTTTTTTTTTTTTTTTTCCATATTCGATGGCCTCCCTTCTCACCTCACAGCCATCCTCATCACACCATAATATATATATATATATATATATATATATTTTTTTTTTTTTTTTCTAACAAAGTTTAACGTGTACCGAGCAGCCTTATGAAAACGCAACAGCTGTGAATATTGGAAGATAATCCTCCAGGGACAAGGTAAAAGTATCAGGTTGTTTATTCTCTGGACCAGAACCAGTGTCCCAAACCTGCCTGTTTATGTGTCTTTAGAAATGAGAGAAAAGTGATTTTAATATTACTTAAAGGAAAAGTTTAAAACTTTTTTTTTAATGGAATGTTAGTGAAATGAACATAACTCTATATCTGACTTGCAGCAAAAACTTAAATCATTCTAATAAATATCATGCAACCACTGTGTTTTAATATTTTACACAAACATCACTTTTGCATTAGATGAATATTTATGTACAGATCCATAATTATTACACTGGCCCATCACCAGGAATGAAACATGTAAACACATCATATGTGGCAGAGCACCTGTCTGATGCTAATCTAAGGCAGTGAAAACATTAAAAACCAATACTTTTTTAAAACCACATCCTATTTTATTAATTTCTCATTACTGCTTTTTCATCAGATACAGTAGTTACCAGTACTCTGCTTCTTCTTGTTATATACATTCTGTTTTTTTACAAAACTTCTGAAAATAAACCATGGGCAGAGTCAGTCGTTGTGTAAATAACCATCTAAAGTGAAAGTGACAGAGGTGTAAGTGTCTTTAAGGAAAGTAACAACATAAACTTCTAAAACAGATGTGAGATTAGACATTTTTAAAAACAACACTGAGCAGCCGTTAGCTTATAACAACCTGAGCAAGTTCCGCAGCAGATAAGATATTGACTACCTATAACTCCAGAGAACACCGTATCAAAAAAATCAGTTTTTTTAGGTCTAAATTTTGGTTTAGGTTATTTATTAAAACACATTAAATCTTCTTTGTGCAACAAGCAAACACATGATCTTCACTTTGCAAAAAGTAAGTCACGTGCAGCCACGTGCTTCCATTTTATGCTTTTATATCAACCATAACAAATAACTTCATGTTGTATTTAGTTATGTGAACACATTACAGTCATTAATACAATAACTGCTGCCTCCTCTGCACACGTCCGCCCTATGGTTCATCTAAATGTTTAATTTTAGAGCAAAAAGATGAACTACACCTAAAAAGAAGAACTGAACTGCTGATTTATGTGCTTTAAATTATTAAAGTCTATGTTTAAAGAACTACACATAATGCAGTCATGAATTTGTCTTCCCTCTACACCAGAAAAACAAACATGTTCGAGCCGAGCAGACTGGGGTGGGACTTGTCACACATGCAGCCATCAGTTTTAGGCCCATGCTATCTGCCCCCCTCCATCTTTGTCTGCGGTTACTAAACCCAGCTACCGTGGTCAGACAGGCCCCCTCTTTATTTTCCATGAACAGTTTATCACACTTCCTGTCCTTCTGCTCTCTGAGCCCCCAGTAAGTCTACCGGGCAGGGAAATCCAAGACACATACAAATGAAACATTACACAGTTCATCATGGGGGTTGGTTGCCTCATACTTAAAGAAAAAAGTCATAAAGTTGGTTTATAGCTTCTTTTCAAAACCCGGTAATAATAATAATAATAATAATAAATAATAATGAATGTTTAAATTATGAAAGTTAAAATGATCTAATTAGAACAAACACTATTGGATTTAGTGGTAAGTAAACTTAATTTACCTAAAAATGTGACGACCGGTAGTTTATTTAAGTTTGATTTTTTTTAAAAAGTTGCAATAAATAAGTTAGACAACTATTGAGAGCATTGACTTTTTGTAAATGTCCATCAAAAGAAATGTTTTATATTTGTGTGACCTGCAATGTGATTATTTCTCCTTTCTCTGATGGATGAACTGCTTCAACTTGTAAATGTGTGAAAAATCCAGTTCCTAGACTTTCATTCTTTCTTTATTTGTTTAATGGTCTACAATTTTTTAATTTAATTTAATTTATTTATTTAATTTTGAAAATCTCACCGTTTCATGGAATTTGGCTGCATTTTCACTCATTTTTGGTCCACAACCTGACTTTCAGATTTATTGTTCTTTAAATA
This sequence comes from Hypsolebias longignatus, assembly GCA_031762435.1. NCBI lineage: Eukaryota > Metazoa > Chordata > Actinopteri > Cyprinodontiformes > Rivulidae > Hypsolebias > Hypsolebias longignatus. The sequence goes on along the minus strand of JARVGV010001153.1, from coordinate 23,773,286 downwards.
AATACATAATAAAAATAGAGTTTATTAGTTATTATTTAAGTAGTATTACACTAGGCTGCACCAGTTAGAGATGAGTTGGCAATTCAAAAATGCAAGAAAACGTCAAGAAGATGTGCACATTTTGTTTTTTCATACTCACTGAATTCCAAGTTATTGTACAAGAATCCATACAGTCCTGTGTCTGCACTCTTAAAACATGAAATTTGGACATTAATTAAACTGCAAAGTTGTTTGATTTTAAATTAAACACTTGTGACATAAGCTGCTGCTCCCGTAACACAACTTCGGAACATGCAGGTGGATGGGTGGATGGATAACGGATGGATGGATAATAGATGGATAATGGGTAAATGGATGGGTGGATGGATGCATGCATATGGATGTATAGATGGACAATGGATGGATGGATTGATGGATCAGGGGTCAGTGTTTTAATGAACAGTGATTCTCCACTGGTGGCGCACAGACCCAGTTTAAACAGGTCTTCATGTCCTTGTTTGGGCATGAAAAAGGAAATAAAATAAAAATAGTTCTATCAGCCTTATGGGTAACATTTGATTAAACACAAGAGTATATATCCAGTGTGTGTTCAGTTACAGCTGCATACTTCAGTGGAGCCTTTTTGAAACTACTCATTAATTAGATTTTTTTTATTTTTTGTTTGTGTATGCATGAACTGTTGTATGAAGAGTTTTGATGTTTTATTAAAATACAGATTAAAGTTTACCATTTTATTTATAGAGTACTTAAAACAGCGACAAGGCCAACCAAAGTGCTGTGCAAAGTGTAAAGTTGAATATGTTCATCTCCAGCATCATCACATGCTCATTAATTTGTTTTATAATTAGTGTTTTTGTTTGGCACGTTGTAACTTCCTATGGTACATTATCAGAATCAAACTGCAACTTCTGTTCATTCAGGAAATGTATTTATTTTAATTTTATTTTATTTAAAAAGGTGACAACTTTTCTTGATTCAGGTCTTGACTTGTGATGAAGGGGCGATGGTGGGTCCCATGCCATGGCCAGTTGAGAACCACTGAACCGAAGCTCATAGAGCCAATTTACTTCACATGCTTTAGGGAGACTCAGACAAGTTTTAATTCATGTTTCTCCAGAAACTATTTGTTGGAGACCAAGCTTTAGAGAAACATTATTCTTTACATTTAAATACACATTTAAATGCTCGAAGGACCAGGGGGCGGTTGTGGAGCAATACAGTAGTAGGACAGCTGACTTGGGTTTCCTCGTCACTCCCACATGCCCAATTGTCCTTGACTAAGACACTTAATCCCCAACTGCACTGCTCCATTTGGGTGTAACTCACATGTGATGGGTCAGATGCAGAGCACAAACGTCATCATCATATGAAGTGATGACAATACTCAGCACAGTTACATTTATTGTACATGGTGGAACCAACTGGTGTTACTAATTTCTGTAAATCTCTGTTTGTCAGGGTGCCTGACTGTGAAAAAAAAAAAAAAACTCAGTATGTCAAATTTAAAATTATAAATACTGTACTTGTAATATTAATATTTTAGCCGCAACAAAGGGTTTCTCAAGGAGTTCTTAGCTGAAGGCTTGACATACAGCAAATATCAGCTGAAGGATTTTACATCTGTTTGGCCCTGGGTCAGGACTTTACACTCAATCTTATTTCCTAAAGACACAATTAAATGGTAAATGGACTGTACTTATACAGCACCTGTATATCTAGTCAAGATATTCCAAAGTGCTTAACAATACACTCTGTGCCCTCATTTACTCATTTGTACAGCACTTTACTAGATCTACCTGTTTACAAAGAATAATTACCGGTAGTGCTTTATCACATTCATACACCGATGGGACACATCAGAGGCAATGAAGGGTTCAGTGTCTTGCTCAGGGACATTTCATCACACGACTGCTGATGGAAT
>JARVGV010001153.1:23738387-23752188 GCA_031762435.1 Hypsolebias longignatus | reverse complement strand
GAAAATTAGGCTGCAGTACCACAGTTCAACCCATAGGATTAGTATAAACACGTTTTTAGACCAAATATTGCCGATTTTAACAAATACGTACAAAAGCATGAAAATTAACACAGACATAGTGCAATACAAATTTATACACACATTCTAGGGAGTTTATCAGTTAAAAAAAGTTAATTTTGGGTTTAGTTCCTCTTTAAGAGCTATTCAGCTGAAATTTGGCATATTGGTAGCTGAGCTGACAATGATCTCTAATAGATTTTAAGCTCCATCCACTTCCTGATGGAAAGTTAAGCGTCTTTCTACATTTCTTTAGCTACTATTCAGCTGTTTTTGCTATATTAAGCTTTTTGTCAGATAATTTTCACATTTTGTGCTTATTTCTACTTATTTCAGATTTCAGATTGTTTCAGATATTTCTGATTATTCACAATTATGCTCTTTCTGATTCCTTCTGCCAGTTTAAGATTCTCTCTGATTCTTTAGCTACTATTTAGCTGTTTTCAAGCAAATTTCAGCTTTTCTTAGATAATTTCTCCTTTATTGTACAGTTTTTTTGCATCTTTCAGCCTTAGTTGGCACATTTAAGCTTATGCTACTTCCTTTTGGACAGTTAAGCTTCTTTCTACATTTCTTTAGCTACAATTTGGCTGTTTCATAAAAAAGCTAGGATAACTGCCATTTTTAGAGATATTCAGCTGAAATTTGGTATAATGGTAGCTTAGGATGATCCCAAACACATATTACTGTCTTTTTTTTTTTTTAATTCGGCACCAGCCTGGCAGCCCCTGAGTTTCTCCAGGAACTTTCTAGTTGTTTTATATGCTTTTCCCCAAACTTCAATACAATAGATTAAATATGGAATAATCTTTAAACTATACAATATATTCAAAGCTTTGTCATTCAAAAAGTATTTTACTTTATACAATAATGTAATTGACTTAGCTATTTTTATTCTTAAGTACTTTGTAATTTACACAAGATTCCTGTCAGCTTCTCATCATTAACGACACCCCAATTAACTATATGAATTTCAATACTGTCAATTTTAAATAAGACTTTGATCATTTTATTTTTATTACTAAATATCATGTATTTTTTTTTTTTTTTTTTTTAGTTGGAGCCAAGTTTGTATTATTATGAATTCTGCCTGTATCATCTCTAATCTCTTCAATATTTTCACCCGAACAAAAAGAATGTGGTATAATCTGCAAGTAAAACACACTTCAAAAGCTCTGACACATCAACCAGATCATTCACATACAAAATAAATAACTTTGGTCCCAACACAGAGCCTTGAGGGACTCCACATCTATTAACACAAGATTCAGATCTTACATCGTTTATGATCGATTTTAATAAAACTTTTACACACAAAAAAATCCTCACTTATATAAGTACAGCTGATTATATGTTATAGTTAACCCAGTTCAAGATGGCTGTCACAGCCAACTGACTCTAACCAACACAATGACTGTAGCTCCATCAGCTTTACACAGTGACTTAAATGTTGGTGTGATAGTAGCTGAGTATCATCTCCAACATAAATGTTGAGTGGTGCGCATTGTGCAACATTATTACTTAAACTTTTGGTAATACTGCTGGCATCAACGCTTGTCTGTTAGCAAAATATATCATGAACTACTGGATGGATTTCAGTGAAGCCATGAAAAGTACTAGAGTAAAACTATCATTGACAGATTTTGACCAAATGACAACAACTTTCTCATCATAAGAGGATTTCAGTTGAAAACTCTGCACAGAAGCAGTGAAGACTGTATTTAACTTCTCGTGGTTGAACATGGTTGTGATTCGATCAGCATGAGGCGTTCAAGCTTCAGTTTGTGCTGACTGCGCAGAAAGCCACGAGAACACAGCAGCTTCATGTCATAATGCTGCTGCCATTTCCTCAAAAGTCCAAATATAAGTGAGGTTGTTGCTGGTTCAACTCCCTAATAGGATTCTGTGTGAAGCTTTATCAGCTGGAATGAGAAGTTTCCGCTCATTAACCAGAAACTGCTTCAAACTGAGCTCCTGTCGAGCTCGTTTCAAAGACGGTTAAGTGTCTATTCAGAGACGAGCCTTGGCTGTTATCACCTCAGACATGATGTTCGTCTAAACCTCCACACTGCCAAACTTCTTGAAAGTGTTGTCTCTCACATTAAACACAAAGGTAACAAGTGGTACGCCAACATCTCCTTCACTGATGGGGATGAATATTAAATGTTTGTAGTTGTTGAGATGAGTGTTTTTTCTGGATTACAATTGAACAAGGAAAGAAAGTAAACCTTAACCTTAGTGTTTTTCATGCAATATATACAAGTGGGTATGAGTTGCACTGTACAAAAGAACAGAGGCAGTAGTTTTATTTATTTATTTTTGCTGGGGGAGGGAGGGCTATGACCATCATGATCATCAATTGAAGAAACTAAACTTTTAAGCAAAATAAAAACTAGAAATCATAGTTTTCTCAAATGAGTGGGGTTGCCGATTGCCTGTGATCGGAAGGTAGCAGGTTCAACTCCCAGTACCGATAACATTAAAATGTGGGTAGGATAGATGAAACACCCACGCCTGCCTCCACCTTCATTTGCATCACTCTGGGCCCTTGAGCAAGAGCACCAACAGTGGCCGAGGGGTTGAAGATGATCTCAGCTCCATTCATGCTGTACATGAACCAGTTCAGGGGGTGATGACGTCCAAAGCAGATATTTACTGCAATCTTCCCAAACTGTGTGTGGAACACAGTGTGGCCTGTGTTGCCCTCCATATAGTATGTGGACTGAAAGTATCAAACACAGCTTGTTCTTTTATATATTTATTTTCCAAGTTCTGGACAGCTGCAGCGAAGCTTGTCGTCTGCTAACCTCGTTAAAGTCTCCCACCCTGGGAATGTGGTTCTTCCTGCTCTTTCCCAGCACATTTCCAGAGTTGGAGATCACCACCGCCGTGTTCCACAGAGTGTTGTGCAGCTCCTCTCGCTCCAGGATCGGCGAGACAACTACCATGTTGTATTTTCTGGCAAGCTAATTGAAGAACCAGAAAATAATTAAAGCTCTAATGTTCTTTAAGGTTGTGCGTATCGCCCACCACCTGTTGAAAGCTACAGTCATCTTGTGAGAAAGAACAGACTCACTGTACGAGTGTTTTGTCAAATCTTGTGCACATCATAAGATCTTAGATGTGTTGGCCTTCAGAATATGTGATGAGGATAACTCTCAGCTACTACGACTTCAAACTTTAGCTCAGTAGCTACTAATTTAACTAAGTTATACACATTTTTGTGCTAGCTAAGATTGCTTAGCCGTGGTGACCATCTTGTGCAGGTACAACATGTGTGTATTCTCACCTCCTGGCAGAAACGTGTGGTGTTTCCATCCTCAGCGGACTCTGCGAACTCCGTCCATGGTTCTTTCTCTCGGGTGCAGAAAGCAAAGGGCATAGCTGCAAACACAAACACCTGCGTGTCACTCTTCTTCCACCTTGTCTCTGAACTTTGAGACATACGTATAGTAGACCACTCACTCCAGGTCTCCTGGAAGCAGAGGATGTTCACCCCACACATGGCTGCAACCTCAACTATCTCGCCAACACGACCGTGCATGGCACCGATCTGTGGGACAAAGAACCTGGTGGTTCTTCAGTGCCTTTATGATAGGAATATTTTTTATAAGGTTTTCCAACCATCCTGGTTGTTTCTACCTCACAGTAACTGCATGTGGAGATAAGTAACCTATTCAAGTCCTGACCTGGTCCAGGATTGGAGCATCAGTTGGCAAAACGATGCGGTGCTGGACAAGTCCCACTCTGATTCTTCTGGGTGGTCTGAGTTGCTCCTGTGCAGCTTCAAACTTGTAACCTTTCAGCTCAAAGTCACGCTCAGAAGCAGCTTGAACGGCGAAGGCTGGAAGCTCCAACTTCCTGTAAGACAGCAGACCCTTCAGCGGTTTTTAAAGCTGGTTTGACACAACTTACACAACATGAAAATGAAAAGGCTCCACCCCTTTTTGACAATGTCAGGTTGTGTGATCACAACGTGACACTGTAATAAACTTTTACCATTTTTAATATAATACATATCCTGTACAATTTCCATCCATCCATCATCTTTTACCCACTTCTTCCTTTTCAGGTTGCAGGGGTCACTGGTGCCAATGTCCAGCCATCTCTGTGTGAGAGGCAGGGGACACCCTGGACAGGTCTCCAGTCCATCACAGGGACTTATAGAGACAAACAACCATTCACTCTCTCACTCACACCTAGAGACAATTTAGAGTTACCAATCAGTCTAACATGCATGTTTTTGGTCTGTGGGAGGAAACTGGAGAACCCAGAGAAAACCCACACATGCACGGAGAGAACATGCAAACTCCACCCAGGATGGCCCCCGGTCAGGATTCGATCCAGCGACCTTCTCACAGAGATTCAACAACTCTACCAATTGCATGTCATGCTCCCTGTGACCAGACTATGATGCAGATACGTGTTTATGGTCATAAAAATAGGAATTTATTACATTCCACTTTTCTTTTCAGTTAAATTAAAAATTATGTATTCCAACGGCAAATTAAATGATAATGTAACTCATTATCCTGGTTTCATTAAAACGCTGTTATAGATGCTGAAGGCTGTGGGCAGGAAGGATCCGTTCCACACTGGATCCGAAAAAAAACAGCCGCAGATACCGATCCGTCCATCCGGACCCGGCGAGTGGACGGGTCCGGGTGATTTTCTTTAACAGCTTATAACACCTACAACTTTGACAGAGTTTCTTTAAGCTGTCAACCTTTTCCTATCTGATGACAGCCCATAAGCCAAGGGTGTCCAATCCTAATCATCGAGGGTCACTATCATGTATATCTTATAGGTTCCTCTGCTCTTACACACCTGATTTGAATCAATGGGGGATTACTGGCTTCTGTAGAAGAAGTAATTCATCCATGGAATCTGTTGCATTATAGGAGAGAAACAAGTAAAACATGCAGGAGAGTGGCCGTCCACAACCAGGATTGGACAACCCTGCCATGAGCAATACTAGGGGCCAATCTCTTCAGTGGGTTTTTAAAACAAAGTACCTTTGTAGACCTGAGGCTGCCAGTGGACCCCATAAACCCAGTTCTCATGGCCTGCCAGGACGGTTTCAAGGGACACAGCAAACGCTGAGATGATTTCTGCAGTAAAACAACAAAACCTAATGATGAATGTGCAAAAAATTCAGTTGAAGTTATTATTTATACAGATATAGATGATTAAAAAAAACTGCCAATTTCTTTACATACTATTTTAACAGTTCAAAAGTATTTTGGTGTAGATTTATTTCAGCACTCATACACAACATTTTTGGAAGCTCCTCTCCCTTTTCCCTTCAAAAATCAAATCCCTTCATTTGCTTAATTAACACCTTTTTTTGGTAATCAAGCCTGGCTGGCCCACTCACCTCTGTCCTTCACTTCAAAAACGTCCTCTTTCATTTTGATGATGGTGTGATCATCTTCTGTGCGGGTGTCTGAGCCAGATTTGGCACACAGCCTCCACACTCTGATGAGCGAGTCCTGTGAACAGCTGGCTAATAACAGCTCAGCCCCTGGAAAAAAGAAAAATAAAAAAAGAGAAAATCCAAAAACCTTCACTCTTCACATCTGGTGTGAACCCTTAAACAGATTTATTACAATGTCTTGCCATATTGTCATTGAGCATATTTTGGTGATAATTGAATGGGTGTTTAATGGGTTAAAAGTGTATTAGAATAAGTTTGTTTTAGGGGATTTTACTGTGGTTTGAAAGTGTAAAAGTTAAAACACATGGAACTAATATATTAATACTCACAACAATTATTATTACAGATTACAAACAAGGAGTACACCGATGTCCCTGGTGGCTGAGGCGTTTGAACAATGAATGTTTATAGTTTTTGAGATCTGTGTTTTTTTTTGTTTGTTTTTTTTTTACTGGAATTGAACAGAGAATGCAATTAAACCTTCATGTTTTTGGTGCACAATGGGTAGGATTTAATCTGTGTATAAAAACAGAGGTGGTGCAGAGTGAATAAATGTCCAGGTGCAATGGCGAAGCCAGAGGGTAGCCAATGGTGGCCTTTGCCACCATCTTCAGCCACATCAACCATTTAAGGAAACTATACTTTTAAGAAATATAACAACTAGAAAGCATAGTGTGTCTGGTTTACATGTATATAATATGGTGGTGGCCTTCCTGGATTTTCACATGGCAACCCAATTTTCAAAAGGAACCTTTCCCTGGATGAAGCCACACATCAAAATGGAAGCTGGTGCTTCACTTATTTTCAAGTTACTGTATAGTGATCACAACATTTAAAGATGGACGGATAGATGGGCATGCAGATGTTTTTTTTTTTTTTTCAATTCCCACTTTTTAATCTGTGACAGGGGACAATGACTAATAGATAGATTGTGTCATCCTCACTCTAGTAGGCTTAAAATATGATTTATTGGTGATTTTTTAAAAATAAACAATAACGATTAAATAATTTATCCATAGATATGGGGACAGTATATTGCAATCTATTGCAAATTATAGTAAACTAAGAGAGAAAGCACACACTAGGAATGCACGATATATACGCTACATGGTAGAAACGATAGACATTGAGCCTAAGATAGAGATTTGTAAGTAGCGAAGCTACAAGCTAACTACAGCCGACTTGCTGTAGTGTTGCCGTATTCGGACGCATGCACAAAACGCTGTGTTCCATCAAAAGTTTTTTTTGGCTTCCCTGTCTCCTCGGTATACATAAATGAAGATTGCCTGTAGAAGGCTGTTATATAAACACTGAACCCTTCCCACAAATTCAGAAATGCTTCCCATTTGCTCACGCTTCAAGTTCAATTTTCAAACTTTAAAGGCAGAAAAATCTTGTTTTGATTGGACACTTTGTGCCACTCCAGTGTAACAAATATTCTGCTTTATTTAGCAGTTTGAACATACCCAAGGCAGCTTTTGAATTACAAGCCACAGCATAGCATTAGCAGGCATTTATCAATCCAGCATCAATAAATATGAAATATGATAACTGCATCATTGTGATGTAAAATATGCAAGTATTTTAATATTGCCTTAACATTTTTGAGAACATTATTTCTAGAACAATATACCATAATTTACAAAGATTTTAAAGTGGCATTATGTGTTCACTTCTTGATGGCCTAATCCTTTACTCTGGGTCTTTTCACCTTGAGGTGTGTTTTGATAGCTAAGACTTCCTCCTAAACATTTTGAGGAAATCAATTTCAGAGACACAGCTTGAAGGACAAAGGAGTCGAGGAGGCTAAAAACAGACAAATAAGATTAGCCTTAAGTATATTAGAATTCATTTTAAATTAGAGGTGATAGTGACTTTATTGGTTCAGTTGAACAAAATGGAGGGAAACTGTTATTTTTTCCTAATTATTTAACATTTAGAGCCAGAGTTAGCATGTCTATAGGCGCTTAACTCCTTTTTCATCAGTGATTTATTTTAGAATAAGAGGAAATAAAAGATGGCTCCTGAATGTGCAGGAGTCAGCAAGAGTAAAGGACAAATATGCACAGACTAATAACAATTATTGGTTTAATTATGGTAATGAGTTTTGTGGCCCAATCTTTTTAAATTATTTGTGTCAGTTTTTTTGTTTGTTTTTGTGACCAGACCTTATTTTTCTCTGTCAAAATTTATTTATAATAAATAAATAAAATCTTCTGCTGTAAAGGAGCAAGAAGCCAGCCTAACTTAGATAGATTGCATCAATCATGCTGCAGTGACACTTGAAGATAATGACGACAATCATTTGCTTTAGTTCTTGCCTGAAATTCTGCCACAACTACTTACACTGTCAAACTGATGTTTCTGCATAAATGACTCAAAAACTGACACAAAAATGCCACATTTATAATAAAAACTCGTCCTTCTAAGAGATGTTACAAAGACAAAAAGTCTATAATGTTGGTACTGTATATTTTGCTGTATAAGTGGCACTTTTTGCATAAATTTGCAAGTCCTTTGACTTTTACGCCGAAGCAACTACAGTAACATGTGTTTTTTTCCCCGACATATTTATAATCAATTTGTGGCTGAGATCTGACAATTTCATTCATTCTGACATGGAAAACATTGAACACTACCATTTTCAGCCACTAGAGGGCCCTCGAGAAATATGGCAAGCCAAGTGTGTCACTAATAGGTAAAAGTGGCTAATGAAACACTTGGCTTGCCATACCGTGCCATTTTCGTCTCCCTCCGGAACTCCTGGAGCAAACGTCAAATCAGCTGCATTTTGCTGCGCCGCCCAGGTGAAATGCAGCTGATTTGACCATTAAAGTTCATTTACTAAGGAAAAGTTCAACTGAGACACACCTTTACTATAATTTTTCATTTATCCTTTATTTATCCAGGTAGTCTCATTGAGCCACGAGAACTCATTTTGAAGAGAGACCTGTTCAGGGAGCAGATGGTGGGGGTTAAGGGCCTTGCTCAGAGTGGGGCAAATGAGGGTGGAGGCAGGTGTGGATGTTTCACCATTTCCGCACACATTTTTTTATGTTGTCAGTACCGGGGCTTGAGCCGGCAATCTTCCGATCACAGGCCCACCAGCTCTAACCTCTGTGCTACCAATCCCACTCTCATAATGTCAAGCAAATAAATAATTGTTTTTAATCTTGTTAAATTCTTGTTAAAGTCATCCCGTTCATGCGCCTGCGATCGACATTTGGCAGCCAATCGATTTTTGGAGCAACACCGGCCCACGTTTGAGGGTGGTCGGCAGTGACACATAACAAACGAAAAGCATCAGCAGTGACGCATAAAACATGTGACTTATACGGCGAAACGACTTATTTATGTTTTTTTTCCCCACTTTATTAGACATATTTGGACTGATGCAACTTATACGGCGGTGTGACGTGTACGGTGGCAAGCACGGTAATTTATGCTGAGGCAAAATAAATATGTTGTAAAATGAAGATACTGAACTGGGGGAAGTTTAAAAGGTTTAAAGATAAATGTACTAAATTGGAAACCAAGAAAATAGATAAAAATAGCTTTTCTTATATAAACAGTTATTAATTTATGACACTTTTTTTATCATTCTGACAGGAACAGATCATCTGAGCAAACTTCACTCACTCTTTATGCCATTTTGCGATTTGAGTAGAAAAGTGATACTGGTGAAGAAAGCAGGCGCACAATATGAAAAAAGCTTTTTCACAGTCCAAACGTGTCGATAAAATAAATTGATATTCATTTTTAGTCTTTTAAATGACATAAAAGGCTGAAGCAGCTGCATAATTTAGCGATTTCTCCTTCCAAGCAAAGCTCCTTCTTTATTTTTGGTTTAAAAAGGTCAAAGAGCATTTGTCAAGTCTTTTTAATTAAATTAATTGAATGCCGTCATAGAAATCTACTGTAACCTCTTGGCATCAGTTTCATCCTTGCAGACTTTCTTCAAATAAATATATTAAAAAAGGGCAGTTTCAGGCTGCAGATAACAAAAAAGCTCTATCAAAACTAAATAATTTTCAAAATAATTACAAACTAAATCTCGACACTAAAGTCCTTTATCGGTCAACATTATCTACATTACTGAGACTGTTAGCTTTAGATGGTGTACAAGTTACTGTGAACACCCAAAAACTATCATTTCTGTAACGTTTTGAGCATACAGCACTGTGCAAAAGTCTTGAGTCCTCTCTCGTGGTTTGAAAGTTTGCTTCCAAGGAGCTAGACATCTTACAAATTATTTGAAGTGGTCTTTGTCAATGATGCATCTTTTATTTATTTTATTTAACCAGGCAAATCCCATTAAAATTACAGATCTCTTTAACAAGGGAGGCCTGAGCCTGGAGGCAGCCTGATGTTTTTGGGACTCTGGGAGGGAACTGGAGTACTCGTAGAAAAACCACACAAACATGAGAACAAACAAACTCCACACAGAAAGACCCCAGGGGCATGGGGGAAAAACAGGCATGGGCTTGAACCCAGGACCTTTTTGCTGCGAGGCAACAGTGCTAACCACTAAAGCTGCTTCTCCACAGGCGTGACTTTAATCAGTTTGCATCGACTCAGTTATCGGCCAATCATGTCTCCATCCCGTTCCTGCTTGGTTTTTGGACCTGCCTCAGCCGTGGTTTCAAGCGAGCCAAAACATCTGACATCAGCAAACTGCAGCCGTTGACTGGCCCGTGGATTGACGTTACTGGATGAGCCAAGGCTGAACTTTAAAACTGCCAGTGTTGCAGACGTCGTGACTTTAGCTCATTTTCAGCCCCCCTCTAGTCATTTTCTATTTTTTAGCATCTAGCAACAAATCTAAATACTGTACAGGTAGTCCCCGTTTTACGGCCGAGATCCGTTCCTATGGCCCGGCCGGATACCGATTTAGACTTAAACCGGAACTGCTCGTCGTGGCGGCCGTAAACGCGGATTTTCGGCTGGAAACAAAACTGAAACTAAAACGGCGATCGGTCACGTCTTTTTAAACACGTTTTTTTTTTCCAATGTAAAACAACAACTGCACACTTAGAACGCTGTTTTAATGTGTTTCCAAGCAGTTAGCTAACAAAATACCATAAAAAAAACCGGAAACCCCGCCCCCGAAAATAACATAAATGCTGCATAAAAAAGGCAACATACAGCGCGATGACGTCACTGGGGGCGGTGCCGTAAACGCGAAATGCCGTAAACCAATGACGCCGTAAACCAAGGACTACCTATATTTAAAAATTTACAAAAAACAGACTGCATGTAAAAGATAACATTCAAGTGAACAACAAAATCTTAAGTGTTTTCAGAATCATACTCATATCCAGAACGTAACACACAATCTAATCAGTCAGTGAAGTGAAGACGTGTTTAAGAGGACTTTAAACATCTCATCATCATCTTTGAACGTCACTGTACCTCTGTCCTCCAGAGGGTTGTTAGAGAGATTAATGCTGATGAGTCCTGAGCTTGGGTTGTGGGCCAGGGCCGTAGCCAACTTCTGGGCAAACTCACTACAATGTAAACAAAACAAAAACATATTGTTATACAACAAAGTTCATGCTCAATCATCCAGGTACCAAATCCGATAATTCTCAGTCAGGTCATCTGGACAGTTTCTTTTTTATAGAAAGTTTCACCCTCCATCCGGAGGGCTTCATCAGTCTGAGGAGTTCCAGTAAACTGTTTCCCCACCACCTTAAGTGGACCAACCAGTTTGCTGGAGCCAAGATGGTTTCTGGAGGCCGTCCTGTCCTTTGTCGACTCCTCCAAAGCAGGCAGCCACAGCCAAAGTGGTTCAAGGCAACAAAGTTCATGCTCAGTCATCCAGGTACTATATTTTTATGTTCGTGTCCATATTTCCTTAATTTATTTTTCTTGAAATCTAAAAGATTATTTTGTAACAAACATTTCATGTACCTAACTTTCTTTATAAAGAGGATTTTCACTAAAATGTGTTACAGCAAAGCCAATACAGAGACAACTTATCATTTTAAACTTTAAAACTACTTCAGTAACATACCAGTAACTGTTTATTGACACCAATACACCTGAATAAAAGTAAGAAAGAAGCATTTTACTTACATTTTGAGTCCTGCGTTGTCCAGAACCAACTCTTCTAGTCTAAAGGATCGAGACACCACTCGAAGTATCTGCTCGCACACATCTGCAGACTAAAGACACACAAATGGCAGACTTTCACTTTACAATCAATTTTATTAAAAAAGAAACATGCAGTTTTCCACAGTTACAATTCCACTACTAAAATAAAAAATAAAAAAACAAGGTTACAATTTACATTTATTTGTGATTTTTATATCCATTTTGCAAATGTAAAACATTTGCAGGGTTAAATTGACATAATAATGATTTATTCTGTCTCACAAAGCAATATGCTCTTGAACTACACTGAACAAAAAAAAAAAAAAAAAATGAATGCAACACTTTTGTTTTTGCTCCCATTTTTCATGAGCTGAACTCAAAGATCTAAGAGTTTTTCTGTGTACACTATAAGCCCTTTTCTCTTAAATGTTCACAAATTTATGTAAATATGTGTTAGTGAGCACTTTTGCTTTGCCAAGATAATCCATCCATCTCACAAGTGTGGCTTATCAAGAGGCTGATTAGACAGAATGATTACTGCACAGATGTGCCTTAGGCTGGCCACAATAAAAGGCCTGGGATAAGACGCTTGAGCTGGAACATTCTATCATAACTGCGAGAGAAGAACACTAGAGCAGAGGACTGAGAAGAAAAGGACTCAGACAACTCAGTAATAAAATGTAAGCAAGGTTTATTTACAGGTGAAATTATATAAACAGGTATTTACAGGAGTTTCTGGGGAAGCAACCTGAAAAGGAGGAAGACTAGTAAGTAGGGTTCCAGAGTAGATGGGAATGTTTCTCTTACAGTTTCCTTCAGGATTGTCAGCACAGAGAGGAGGGTAGATGATCCTAGGTAAGTAGAAGGCAGGCATGTGGCAACTGGTTCCATTAGGTCCAGTCTTTACTTTGGAAGCACTGGTGTATAAGTAGGTCTAGGGTCAGACTCACAGGAAAACAGGAGCTAGGAGAACACAGAGATTGATAAATGTGATTTCAATTCTCAAAAACACATGAAGGCTGTCATTATACTTACTGTTATGTAAAGTTTCAGCATCGAAAGGAACACTGAATCATCCTTATGTACCCATGGAGCTTGTTAACAGGATTGGCCTCAGCTGCTGCTCATTGGTGCCCTTCTTCCACAAGGGAGAAACTGCAAGGCAAGAAACACTGAAATCCCACAGTATCCCCATCTCAAAAATCCCCTCTTGGTGATCTGGGATATTTCTCGGGATGATCTCTATAAAAGGAAAAAATTAGCTAGGTCGAGAATGAGGGACCTGATAATCCAAGATCTTTCCTCCAGGCCATAACCCTCCCAGTTGACCAGGTATTGGAAATCTGGACCTCAGTGTCTCAAATCCAAGATGCGGCGGATAGTATAAGCCGGGTACGAATTGATGAGTCGGGTGGGTGGAAGGAGGTTGTCAGAACAGCACAGAGGACTTTCGGAGATGGGTTTTACTTGGGAGACATGGAATGTAGGATGAATGCACATAGAAGAAGGTACCTTGAGTCTGACAGTGGAGAAGTTGATGATTTTCTCTAGAGTCTGGACTTGTGAATGGGAGAGCTAATTTCCTGGGGGTGTCCTTAATGTCAATGTCATGTGTAGAGAGAAATACCTTCTGACCAATCTGGTATGTGGGAGCTGCAGAGCTATGTTGATTAGCGAGCATCTTGTTTTGGTCTGCTGTGTGCATGAAGACACTGTCTGGTGACAAACTTTTTGGCAGCAGCAGAGATGATGTTGCACATACGGTATGGATACCTCAGACTCTTGATTAGGGAAAAAAGGTGGAGAGCAACCCAGAGATGAATCAAAAGGTGAGAGACAGGTAGCAGAGGAGGTATAGTCAAATTTGACCCAAACCAGATGTTGGCTCCATGATGATGGGTTATTATTGCTAACACACCTGAGTGGCTTCCAGCTCTTGGTTGCAAAGTTCAGTTTGCTAGATTGGGAATGGTACCCTGATGTCAAACTGGAGGAGACCATAGTAACACTGCATAAAGCCTTCCAGACTTGAGAGGTCAATTGAGGTCTTTGGTCAGAGACAATATCTGTGGTGATGACATGGATCCTTAAAACTTGCTGAACCAGGAGCTGGGTCGTCTCCAGGGCGGAGGGAGGTTTTTTCATTCAACCTTTATTTAGGCAGGTTAATCTCATTGAGCCTCGAGGACTCATTTACAAGAGAGACCTGGC
>JARVGV010001153.1:23679856-23691467 GCA_031762435.1 Hypsolebias longignatus | reverse complement strand
TTCTGCTACCTTTCATTTTTTATACTCTGTACGTTATTGTTCATGGGATTGTTTTGTATTGTATTGTTTAAAAAAAATGAACAAAAACTAAACGTCTAAATAATGGATATATGTGCAACAAAAGGCTGTAAATGTCACTGATATAAATAATTAGCTGGAGGAATATTTTGTAACTAATTACGCTAACTTAATTGACTTGTTAACTTGTTTTAAAAAAATCTGTATGTCTCTCTTATGATTGCCTGTTGTTGTCGCTGTTGTCCACTGTCGTCATCATTCTTTGTTGAAACCAGGTCTCTCTTGTAAATGAGTCCTCGAGTCTCAATGGGATTAACCTGCCTAAATAAGGGTTGAATGAATGAAAAGTAATAATAAAGTTTAATCTGGCAAAAAATAAGACCCATCGAGCCTGTCAAGCATTAAGCCTCCGCATTTTGCAAATAACCCAGGTTCTTATGTTCTGTCCAGACAATAAATGCTTGGTCAGATCCCTCAAGCACATGTCTCCACTCTTCTAATACCAATTTATTAACTAGTAACTAGTAACTCATGGATTCTGATATTATAGTTTGTCTTGGAAGGTGAGAGGTGACGGGAGAAAAAGGCGCAGAGATGTATGTACTTTATCATCCATCTCGTAACATTGTGGTAGTACAGCTCCAACTTGGCTGCCTGAAGCATCCATGTACAAAATTAACTGTTGGTTAGTATGAGATAGAATGGGAGCAGTAGTAAAGAGTTCTTTCAACTTATAAAAGGGTGAGTTGGTCTCCGGAGTCCATTCAAACCTTCTTAGTGTTGAAGTGAGCTGAGTGAATGGTGAAGCTGTCTGGCTGAAATCACAAATTGCCTGTAAAGATTTGCTAAGCTCGGCAAGGGCTTTAGCCATTTCCGGACCTTGGAAATGGGTCATTTGGCAACTACTTTTATCTTTTCCAGATTCATCCTCATCCGTCCACTCAAATATGAAGCTGAGGAAAGAGAATGTAGAGACATGGAACTCACACTTCACAGTTTTGATGAAAAAATAGTTATCTAGCAGCCTTTGAATAAAGACACAAACATAGTTACTGTGTTGCTTGGGATCTTGGGAGTAAATTGGAAGTTTGTCAAGGTACACAAAAACAGACACTGAGAAAATCTCAAGACGTCATTCACAAGAGCCAGACAAACAGCTGGGGCTTTAGTGAGACCAAAAAGTATAACAAAATATTCAAAATGACTGAGAGGAGATTTGAAAACGATCTTCTATTAATCATCTTCACGGATGTGGACTAGGTGATAAGCATAATGGAGGTCCAGTTTTGTGAATATTTTAGCTGATTGTAAATATTTGAACACAGAGTCTATTAAAGGTAAAGGAGTGTTATTTTCTTGACAGTAATTTGGTTCAGACCCTGATAATCAATGCACTGGTGTAGTATCAGTGTTTCCTCTAGGTAACTTGCCATGGTGGGGTGCTCATCTCGTTCGTGATTTTTGTCAGGGGGGGACAGAGACACGTCCTGAACTGTGCAGCGTCCTATTTATACCAACAGTTTTGGGGTAGGTGGAGAGACAGAGACAGAGCCTTGTGTTGCTTGCACTGACAGTTTTACAGTTTTGGAGCAAGGCAGAGAAGCGAGACAGACACATCTCAGCTGCGCAATGTCTGTACCAACAGGTTTTTTTGGGTGGGGGAGGGGGAGAGACAGACACTCATGAGCCGTGCACTGTTTGTACCGACAGTTTTCGAGTGGGGGCGGGGGAGGGGGTTGTCAGCGTGAGGGTTCGGCATGAGAGAAGAGGATGCCTTTACTTTTTAGCTAGTGCACCTGCATTGCAAGCCGCTAGTTTAGCGTTACGTCAGGGGGGTCGGTAGACGGGACACTCAGCTCTGTTGACTGGGTGGTGCGCCCCGCTTGTATAAGGGTAAGGGGAACAATGCATCTTATCTATCTTTTCTACAAATAATAATAATAATCATCAAAAATAACAGCACCATCAGGAGATGTGGAAAGTGGGATTATACCAGATGCTAGAAAATCATCAATATAGCTCTTCATAGTTTCTTGTTCTGGGCCAGACTACTGTATTTATAAATTTATAAAGTCTGCTCAGAGGTAGGGAAGCAAATCAATGGCACAATCGTATGGTCAGTGTGGAGGTAGAAAGAGAGCTTTCTTTTTTTTACTGAATGCCAGGTCATAAATGGTAGGAACTCTGGATAAATCTAGTTTATTAGAAGAGATGGTCTTGTCATTATGGAAGAAGACAGAACCTCAAAGACAATTAGCCAAACAATCTGTACTCCAAATTTCCATTCGTTTCTCAACCCAATTTATCACTGGGTTATGTCTTAGAAGCCAGACAAAACCTAAGACCACATGGGAGGTGGGATCAGAAAAAACAAAACTCACCCCGTTCGTGCTGATTGACAGAAATAATGAAGTGCACCTTTTCAGTCTTATGGGTGATGGTAGTGATGGTTTGGCCAGTGAGAGCCACGACAGACAATGGCTGTTACAGAGGGACTGTGGGAAGGTGAAGTTGATTGGTGAGATCATGGCTGATGAGATTCTGCTCAGATCAGATCAGTCAGAGCTTGAATGCGGAGAACAACATGCTTAGCATGAATTATAGTAAGAAATGTTAACCTCAAACCAGGAACAAGAATATCTACTCTCCAGTCTCTCCTGAAACGTGGTCTCTGGCTTTTAACAGGGCAAGCAGTGAAGAAATGTCCCAGTCTTCCACAATAAATACACTTCTTAGCCTTTATGTGTCTCTGTCTCTCCTCTGGCCAGAGGTGGCTCCTTCCGAGCTGTATGAGTTTGAGTTGTGATTTGTGTGTGTGGGAAACTACGTTGTTGTGGTATGCAAAACGGAAATGATCTGAAACTGGAAGACGGTTATTCCTGGGACTTGTAGTTCTTTTCCATCTGCCATACCCGGAGGAAATTACTGTATCAATCTTAACTGCGAGTTTGATAGCTTCATCCAAAGTTTAGAGTTAATTTCGAGTGGCAAGTTGGTCCTTTAGATATTCAGACTGAGTTAATAAAAAGCACCCTTAAGAGCCTGATTATTCCAGCCCGTCTCTTTCATCATGACCCAGAAGGTAATGAAATGTTCTGCCACATATTGCTTACTCTGCTGTAGTGAAATAATTATATTTGTGGCATCATCCTGGTGGATGGGATGATCGAACACCAGAATTAAATCTTCCAGAAACTCAGTAGGAAAACTGCTTGAGAGTGAGAATTAAAATCGGCTTCCGACCACTGGAGAGCTTAACCTTTTAAAGCACTAATAACAAAAGTAATCTTATCTCCATCTGAAGAGTAAGCCATAGCAGCATGAGAAAAACTTAAAGAAAGAAACCCCAAGACAACCTGGACTGCCATCAAAACCTTCCAGGGGGCAAACAGTTAAACTGCCTGAAGCAGTGGAATTAGGAGAAAGAGGGTGGGAGATGTGGACAGGGCAAATAGTGTCTTAGCCACTCCATCAACAAGTCATGAAAAGAGATACCAGCTGCTGTTTAAAAGAGTACAACATACCACCAAGATTTTCAAGGTTAGTGCTGGAGGTTTGTTGGTGAGTGAAAATCTTTTGTAGGACTAGATCGTGTTGTCGGACCTTGTTCTAATCCATGAGTCTGATGAATTCTTTCAGTCTCGGACAAACTCTGTGACCTTTGGTCATGGCCTGAGCATTTTGTCCTTTTTGCCATGTTTGGCTTGAGTTTTAAAACCAGAGTTTGTGTTCCAGAGATTGAAAAGACTCAAAGACTCAGGATGTAAAAGATAATTGATTTCAGTGGTGAGTCTCAACAGGTGACAGAGCCAGGAAGCAATGCAAGGAATAAAGTGAATATATTTACACATATTTTCTGTACCATGAACTGGGAACGAAGCAGATCATGAAAATGTCCAAAACATATAGAGATTGAGTAGGACAAGAGAGATTTGTAAAAATGAAACAGCAAGCATTTCTAAGAGTCAGTCTTGAAAAATGTTGCATCCTTCTGGGTTTTGTTAAAAAGGGAAATGAACATCTGGAACAGATCTGAGAGACTGACTTGGAGAAAGAGACACAGAAGGACTTCCAGTGAGACAAGAACTAATGTCTTCCCACTATGAAGAGAAAATGACATATGATCAGCTCTGATACCATGTTTCTGAAATGTCAGGTATTTGAAATGTGTAGAGAAGACAGAAAAAATGAACAGTTTTTGACCCTAGAAAGACAAAAATTTGATAAATCCTTCTCTACATAATGACACATATTTCTTACATATAAAAGAAGATAATGTGACAGCTAGAATGTTTACTAATCACCCTTTTGTTTTATGGCAGATGTATTGTGCTTTTAAAAATGTAGACAGTGACAGTGACATAAAGATGAAAGCAAACAAACATGAAATAACATTCTTCATCTAAATCCCTCATGTTAGGTGGCACGACTAATTATTAAAACTTCTCAAGTTTAAGCACATAAACATTCTGTTACATTTAATTTTTTTAATTGAAAGTTGTTTGAAAAAACAAAAACAAAACACCAAATCAGTATGTTTATACACCGTGCTTGAGTGTTTGTGAACCTTTTAGAATTTTCTGTATATATTTCTGCATAAATGTGACTTAAAACAAATATTCACACAAGTCCTAAAAGTATATAAAGAGAAGCCATTTAAACAAATGAGAAAAAACATGATATGTTGTCGTTTATTTATTGAGGAAAATGATCCAATATTACATATTTGTGAGTGGCAAAAGTATGTGAACCTCTTGGATTACCAGTTAATTTGAAGGTGTAATTATCGTCAGGTGTTTTCAATCAATGGGTTGATGATCAGGTGTGAGTGGGCACCTTGTTTCATTTAAAGAACAGGGATCTATCAAAGTACGGTGGCTCAGTTGGTAGAGCTGATGCCTCTCAGAGAATAGGTACCCGGTTCAAATCTCGGTCTGGGGAGCCTTTCTGTGTGGAGTTTGCATGTTCTCTCTGTGCATGTGTGGGTTTTCTCCAGGTACTCCACTTTCCTCCCACAAATTTGTTAGGTTGATTGGTGACTCTAAATTGTCTCTAGGTGTGAGTGAGAGAGTGAATGGTTGGTTTGTCTCGTTTGTCTCTGTGTCCATGTGATGGACTGGAGACCTGTCCAGGGTGTAGCCCGCCTCTCGCACAGTGATAGCTGAATATGGGCACCAGTGACCCCTGCGACCCAAAAAGGAAGAAGCGGGTAAAGATAATGGATGGGTGGATCTATCAAAGTCTGCTCTTCACAACATGTTTGTGGAAGTATCGTGGCATGAACAAAGGAGATTTCTGAGGACCTCAGAAAGAGTTGTTGATGCTCATCAGGCTAGAAAAGGTTACAAAACCATCTCTAAAGCGTTTAGACTCCACCATTCTCCAGTCAGAAAGGTTGCGTACGAATTGAGGAAATTTAAGATCATTGTTACCCAGGAGTAGTGCACCAACAAAAATCACTCCAAGAACAAGGTGTGGAATAGTCTGCGAGGTCACCAAGGACCCCAGGGTAACTTCTAATCAACTGAAGGTCTCTCTCACATTGACTAATGTTAATGTTCGTGAGTCCACCATCAGGAGAACACTGAACAACAATAGTGTGCATTGCATGGTTGCACGGAGGAAGCCACTGCTCTCCAAAAAGAACATCGCTGCTCGTCTTCAGTTTGCTAAAGATCATGTGGACAAGCCAGAAGGCTGTTGGAAGAATGTTTTATAGATGGTTGGGACTGTAGAGCAGGGGTGCTCATTACGTCGATCGCGATCTACCGGTCAATCGCGGAGGCACTATCAGTAGATCGCAGCGTGACATTAAAAATTTGTCAGCCTATCAAACATCCCGTCACTTGATTGACATACAGGGTAACCAATCAGATGACAAGCTTTAGGTCCGCTCGCTAAAAACAACGGAAGCGCAGCAAAACATACAGGCGAAAACAATCAGCGAATTACCTCAGATTTTAAGCCCTTGCTAAAACTGTCACGCTTCACACCTGTTAGATTAGAAATTAATATCACTTCATGCACTGCTTGATGTTTCTGGACCCTGTTCTGTCTCTGTTGTCGTTTTGTGAGTTTAAAGTTGTCTTGTCTGCATGTGGGTTTAGGTTTGTCTTCACTTCCAAACCGGTCCGTCTTCACGGCAGCTCTGATCAGCTTCTATCAGGTGCACCTGTTGCTGCACCCTTTATAAGCCAAACTCTCACACTGGGTTAGTGCCAGATAGTTGAAAACAATTATTGTGAGTAGATATCCTGCGCCTCGTCTGTTTCCTGGTTCCTGTCTTCTCTCTGTTTCCCGTATCCTCATCTCAGTCAATCTCCTTGCCTGCCCGACTTCTCTTCACCGGCTCTGCCCCTCTGGATTTAACGTTTGATGGATTTATGGTATCGACCTCTGATTGCTTAACTACGACTCCTGCTTTCTCCTACTGGATCTGTGCTCATCTGCTCCCCGGTTTGGTCCTCCTGCTCGCTGGATCAGCCTCTCCTTCTGTCGGAGTACGTCACAGATTCATCGCTGCGGTCGGCTGTCCTCCCTCATCGGAACCGGCCCATCCCGCAGCAACTACTCAAGGGGAACAACTCCAGTGCTGATACCCCCTTCACTTACGAGACGACTCATTCCTGCCTGAGGGGTCCTGTTCTCCGACACCAGAACCAGTCTAAAAACCTGTTACTAGAAAATCTCATTAAAGTGTTGTTTCCACTATTTTTCTCTGTGGTGATTTTGGTCCGGTTCAGTGGGGGTTCGTTACAAAAACATGAGTGAGAAACCTGGACCAAGTAAGAAGGCAAAAACATATCACTTTCATGCGGAATGGGAGGTGGACTTTTTTTTCAGTCATTTTTCACTCACCAAACTTCAATAGCGAAAGCCGCCACCGAAGCATCGTTCTGGGTGAGTCACGCCGGGTGTTTTGTTTTTTGAATGTCCAGAGGACAAGACTTAGCTTTTTTAGATGTGACATTAGTATTGATTCTCAGCATTATTTTATAATTATACTTTATTTATAAAGCCCTTTAAAACAACCACAGCTGCAACAAAGTGCTGTGTATATACACAACCATTTTAACTAATCATCACAGCTTTTACTCTTTTAAATAAATAATTTTCACATATTTCATCATTGCTCCACACCTGAAAATGCCTCATGAGAAACCATAGGCGTAAATCCCGCGGGGGGGGGGTAGGACCCCCCCAATCTTGGGGAAGTGTAGATGCATTTTGCATTGGGTAGATCATTTTGACTTGGTTGTTTTATAAGTAGCTCGCATGCTGAAAAAGTGTGAGCACCCCTGATCTAAGCCAAGGAGATTCCACTGTTATAGGTCTTCACTCGCCTCCAGAGCAGCAGGGGAAGGCTCACAACATCTTTTGAAGACAGCAACATAGATCATCATCCAAGCAACGACTGGAACTGTGGTGCAGAGACTGATCCAGTATAACATGGAACAAACTCCTTAATCCAGACCCCACCCTATCAAGATAGCCAGTTTCAGGGACCAATGCTGTCTATTCTGTGGTTGCAAGGATAGGGTTTGGTACAACAAATGTGCCAGAACAGTGATGGAAATGGCTCCCTTCATCACTGCCATCACGATTCTTCCAGCTACGTTTCTGCAGCTTGTGATGGGTATCGGCGAAGGGGTGAGCGTGGCCACACACTCGAGGGCCATGACTAGGGAATCTACTTGTTGCCAAGCCAAGAGCACCCCATTTTGTTGAAGCGTGGGCTTGACCCGTCCCAGCCAGTAGGTAACAAACAGAGACTGCATCAGTTCAGGTCTCTTAAGCACTGCATGGGTTACAATCAGCTTGGCATAGGCCTGGAAGGCCAAGGGGAATCGCATTAGTCGCCCTTTACCCCACTCACATGTGTGACAGTAGCACATCCATGCAACCAATATAAAATAATATTCTACCGTGCTTCCTTTGAAGTGGGAAGGACAACTTGACCAGTTGGTCGGAGTGGGCACTGTGGTACTGACTGACCACCAAAAGGGTGGGGGTGAGGGTATACTCACAACAGTCGTGGGAGTATCTGTTGTCTGGCATTCCACGATGAACTTGATGATGAGGGATCTTTGAGTCGTGCTTTCTGCTGCTCCGGGGCAGAAGTGAGACTGCTTCCTTGATGTTCTGGCTTTAAGCTGAGCCAGCACCCGGTTCAGGTGGGAGTGGCTTGTAATTCCTCCCACATGTGTGGCACATGGCCTTGAGACATTCTTGTAAGAGCACACATCCTAATAAGGCAATAGCTATCACACCAACCATGCTTGCCAAATAAGGCCAAATCTGAAGGAAAAGATCAACCCTCCATCCTTCGACCGTCTTTCCACCTTCTTTGATCACTTCCCCTACTCCATGTACTACTTCTGTGACTTTGCGGCCCACTGTGTAACTCACAGTCTCGTAGCACAGCTATGTTCGTCTTCCCCCTTGCCACATTTTTTCCAGCTTTCCTCTGGATAACGACAAGTGAGGTACGAATAGATTCTGTTTGGGCCTACCCATTTGTAGCCATGTATCTCATCACCAAGGCATAGACGTAGTCTCACCGCATGTCCTTCGGCTAGAGCAATCATTGAATCTGAGACAAAGGGGACAATCACTCCTTGAATGTGCTTTCTGGT
Organism: Hypsolebias longignatus; assembly: GCA_031762435.1. Classification (NCBI taxonomy): domain Eukaryota; kingdom Metazoa; phylum Chordata; class Actinopteri; order Cyprinodontiformes; family Rivulidae; genus Hypsolebias; species Hypsolebias longignatus. The sequence goes on along the minus strand of JARVGV010001153.1, from coordinate 23,682,813 downwards.
TTTCAGCCTATGCCCTAAAATGACTTTAGTGCAGCTTGAACCATCTGGTACGGATCTTCTCCACTTCTTGTCATTGTACTTCTTCCACACCACTTCAGCTGCATGAGTCGAGTACTCCCCAACATAATGGTTTTGGCAATAGCTTTCTCACCCAGGGATCTCATAACAGGGTCTATGGGCTAAGCTAACTGTACACTCAGTTTGTTCTTTATTGCAAACCATATGCCATGGTCTGGAGCTGACATCTGTCTGGCCGATACAAGGCACTCGACCATATGTCTTGTTCCTTGGAATAAACGGTTGCTAAGAATTGGTGTCTAATCCAATAGTAAGAAGAATAATGTAAACAAGGGGCTACTACTCTCTTATTTCCTCCTCTTGAAATCCCCACCAGGTTCGTGAGTCATCTCTATGGTGATATTCATGCCAAGCTTGGAGCAATATCTTAATCATTTTTTTCTCTCTGCAATTCGGTACAGTCGTAGCGCCATGTAGACATGACAGTCACTTCAGTTTCCTACAGACGACATCTACTGTAGGTGATGCCCCACTGCTTTCTCACACTGAATTGTTAAGGCTAATGAAAATTTGTTCAGCTACAAATTTGTCTGTCTTATCAAAATCACCTTTCGGTGCATTAAGGAGCTCATTAGGTTTTGGCAGTTTTTGCACATAAATGTCGGAGAAATATGGCCCCTGTAAGCCCATGTGAGTTCTGGTACACCCCTCTACAAAGTCACCTTCAAAATGGGGCAATCCAGGGACCACCCAGACCCATGGCAACATCATATTTAACCAGTCTTCATGCCATGCATTAACAGGATGAAATATAGATGCCCAGTTCCAGTAGTAATAACGTTGGTTCGTAACTGGGGTTATTGGCAAATAATTCTGGGTTTTGCACGCACCATACAGGTTCCAATAGCAAATCGGGAGTTCCTTTAACTTGTGGCTTTACAGTGTTCACTTAAGGCATCTGCTACCGCTTTGGTGGCATTTGCTAATTTGGTTAGTCGGCTGTGGGGCCATTTGCGAGGCCCTACGTGAGTGGTGTTGGGTCTGAGCATCTTCTCGTGCCTCACTGTGTGGATGGTTTTGACTCTGGTCAGGTTTTGATATGTTCCAGTGTGATTTCTTTGGACAAGAGGAGGGATTTTATCACATTCCAAGTGAATGTTGCCCCAAAACTCCCAACGAGGGAGTATGACTTGACAGCTGTCTTCCTTCAGTGGAGCGGAATAAATCACTTCAGTATCCCAGTAGCCCTGGTGACTTAACCCCATCAGTGGTCGACAGCCCCAGTCACAATGCCATTCAGGTGGTTCTTTGTCTGGATGGATCCAGTTGCACCTTGTTTATCTTTTAACAGTTTGATTTAAAATTGCTACCCAAATTACAACTCCATCTTGCAAAAGCAACGTGTTAGAAATGGTCCAAGTGTGTCTGGTCAGGTTCTCAGCTTCAACCGCTGTTAACCATTCAGGGGTATCATCCAACTTTCTTTCCCAGGCTCGGTAGCCTGATCATCTTACTTTGTTCCAGGTTGAAGTTTGGTTTTGAATGGTCTCGTTCTGGTTCCACAGTATGAAGATGTTCCTCTGTGTGGTGTCCCAGCAGGTCATGTTTGCATATTTGGATCTCCCGTGGGATACTCTCACATGTGTTAGGATCCATGGTCTGATTCCTGCTTGATATAAAATAACCAACAACATTGCAAAGCCTTTTAACACTGAGTCCCTGCAGCAGGGTTTGTAGACAAGCTGCTTTATCCAAAATCGTAATCCTTGAGCATGCCTTAGGTTGGTTGGGGGTCGCTAGATCATCGGAGTCATCAGAATCATTGTCGTCTAGATCTCTGTTTTTTTAGAGGATCTTGAGGAGGTTTTTTCTTTGCGTCAGCTCTAGGTTTTCTTTGAGTGCCAGTGGGCTTTGGTCACTCGTCCTTTAAGGAGGTCCAGATAGAGTGGAAAGGGGTGTGGCAATCCAGGTTGCAATCCTTTCCACACCCATTTCCATTGAGTCACCAACCATTCTTTGGGTTCAGGTTGGGGTCCATACTTGAACCATGATAACTTGAAAAAGGCCTCCCAGTCCAACCATTCCTCTCACCTTATTTGATCAATATGTGAATAATACAGCATTTCAATGGAGCCCTCTTCTGCCAATGTTTCTACTTGAGTTATTAGTGGCTGGTTTTTATATAACACCTGTACTCCATAGCCTATCCTTGCTTTTGGGCTCACCCAGCGTTTGTATGGGGTTATCATTCGATCTCTCACTACTTTGGTATGGTTCACGGTAGTTCAGCCCCCATCTGAGCTTAATACTTTTTCCAGCTATGATCAGGTAGACCACATTAAATATCCATTGGGATGTTGGCGGACAGGGCCATGTGCAGATACTGAACCGGGCAAGCCATGCTAGCTCCAGGAGGTATTCTTTTTGAGGTTCATCTAGGCAAGGTTTTCTGGTATATTGGGTATTAGTGTAGAAATAGTTCCTGGTACAGTTCTTCCATATGGATAAGTCATGTTGATGGTGTAGAGGTATGTTGAGTCAGTGAGGTGAAATTTTTGGGTGCAATTATTGATGATAAACTGTCGTAGAAACAGCACATAAATTCTGTAAAAATCAAAATATCTAGGTCTACTGCAGTACTGTACAAAGTAAAGGATTTATTGAATGATAAAGCTCTATATTTGTTGTATAATACAGTCTTTGTTCAACATTTAATTTATTGTGTTGATGTTTGGGGAAAGCGTGCAAAACTATAACAAAGCCTATTTTTATTTTACAGAAGAGTTGTAAGAATTATTACAAGAAAGTCTTATTGTCATCTATCAAATATTTTATTTAACCAACTGAAATTACTGAAGTTTCATGATTTGGTGGACTATAATATTTTGTTAGTTATGTATAGAGCTCATAACAACACACTACCTTCAAACATTCAAATG
>JARVGV010001153.1:23426055-23436080 GCA_031762435.1 Hypsolebias longignatus | reverse complement strand
GTTTGTCTCTATGTGTCCCTGTGATGGACTGGAGACATGTCCAGGGTGTCCCCCACCTCTCACACAGTGACTGCTGGGTATGGGCACAAGTGACCCCATGACCCGAAAAAAAGAAGCGGGTAAAGATAATGGATGGATCGGTTATAGATAACACATTATATGAGGCATAGTAGCTCCTTGGGGAACAACAAACACACAAAACATAGTACGAGAAGAAAAGTAATTAAAAATAGAAAAACAAGTTAAAACAGTTGAACTGGTTTGTTCAGTGTTATATTTCTGCTAAACTTAATTTGGTGAACCAGGTTTAACCAATTAACCAGAAAATTAAAACCTATGTTATGGTAAAACATTTTGCTGTTAAATTATATTTGAAAAAGTATTTCACAAAGTTTTCCTTAACGTTCAGACGTTCTCACCTGTGCTGATCCTTGACAAGCCTGAACAGCAAAGCACCACCTTGGAGGTGTCGGCGTGCCAGACAAAGAGCCAGCTGGGGAACAGACAGAACAGAGGACAACAGGACAACAGAGGACAACAGAGGTGAGTGCAAGTTCAAGTGTAGGGACTGTTGTAGAAGAATGTCAACACCTGAGGGGCAGTGTACCTGGAAATGAAGAAACCCCTTTTACTGTTTCCTGAGCCAAGTTGTCCACAAGCTTGTTGTAGATGTTTTTAACTGGTTCTAAACCTGCAAACAATGACACAGTGCTGACAGGTTTAACTATTATTGGAAAGATATGTACCGGTATACTGAAAAAGGCTCTTTTATAAATACAGTACAGTATTAGATTTCATACAGTTAAAAACTCTTACTTTTAATCATCACATTGTTTAAGCAAACCCATTTTAACACGTACAACACTGAATTATGCACCTTGATGACATGTTAGCTATAATAATGTGTGGTGTTTGTAGTGTGTGTCTGTACTGTATTTATGACTGCTGTCTCCAGATCTTTCAGTCTTCACACACAGTTATAAACTTTGCTATTTGTGAATCAAAACATTTGACTTTTGCTGTCAAGTTGCTAAATGTTGTGAACTTTTGAAACATGGTGGTAGCTACTAACCCTGTATCAAAACAAAACATACTACAAAACAGCCTTCACGACGTGGTTATAAAACTGAACGTAATACAACAAAAGCCTTGACATATTTTTTAAGAACGGCGATAATTTAACGTTACCATGAATTTTGCACTAGCTAACGACGAAGTTTTTTTTTTTTTAATCAAAACTAACAATTTACCCAATTAAAAAAAGGGGTTATATTAAAACTTACATCTAAAATCATGTGTGGAATGATCAGCAGCTTGGCAAAATGATATAACCAAGACATAACGATCCATTCTGTCCTTTTTGTTGCGATAGCAGACTTTCCCGCAATGTTAAATTTCCCACCAGTTCTTCTTCTTCGGTCCAAAGTGACGTCATTGAGCACACAGTTGCTCCACTGCCACCCCATGGACGAACCTGGTATTGTATGGTATTCTGTCAGTTTTTTTTTTTTTAATTGCAAATATGAAACATACAAGAACAAACGAGAACATCACAGAACAAATTATAAACACAAATACAGCAATCAATGGGTATTACAGAACATAAAACAGTATTTTACAAAGTCAAAATTAAATCGGTGCTCGAGAGTTGCAGTTCTTCAAGGGCAGTCATAATTTGAATGGCTTTAGCATTTGAGCTTCATTTTAAAGATTCTATATAAATATTTATAGAAGATAAAATCTGGAAGTTAGGCTTTTGCTGTAAATATTTGGAGGTGTGATTATGATATTTACCATCTGTCAGGTTAGTCTCATTGAGCCTGGAGGACCCATTTACAAGAGATCTTTTTTTTTTTTAACAAAGAATGATGACAACAGTAGACAATCTTAAAATAGCCTAAAGCATAAAAACCAATGCAGACACGTTCCTGTTTTTAGTATTGTATATCGCTTTATGATGTAGCTTTTTTTAAAACAATTTTCTTCCATTTTTATTTTTCAATTTATATGCCTTCTTTTAAGATTGTCCATGAGTCCTCCAGGCTCTATGAGACTAACCTGTATAAATGAAGGCTGAATTGAATAAAAAAAAAAAAAGACAAAATAATGTTAAAAAATAATAAACATCTACATTATAAATCGATATAAGATACTAAAAACAGGAATGTGTTTGCGTTGGTTTTTACCTTGAACTTAGTTGTTTGAAGCCACTTGAAGAGGTCAAAGTCGAGAGCTTCAGATCTTTTTGGAAGATATTCCAGGAAACAGGAGCAGAGTAGAAGGCCCTTTTGCCTAGTTCAATCTGCACTGAGGGAACACTGCATGTAATAATATCCTGAGAGCGCACACTGTAGCTGCACTCACGGAGTGACATGTAATAAGTGCTATGTGTTGTCATCATTGTCTGTTTCCATACATTGGCAAAATTGGTTCTCTGCATTTAACCCATCACACCTGGGATACACCCATGTGGAGCAGTGGGCAGCTATGTACCGGTAAGCGCCTGGGGAGCAATTAGGAATAGGTGTCTCGCTCAAAGACAGCACGACATGTGGGAATGGCTGGGTATTGAATCTGGGACTTTCAGGTACCGAGTCGGCTGCCCTACCTCTACCCTGTCTAGACCTCAAAGGAGGAGATGTATGAAGGTAACAGACCAAGAAGTGTTTTAAAGACGAAAATGTACCAGTGAGAGAATCTGTGTGAAGTTCATAAAGACCAGTTAACCAGTGAATACAGGGTGCAATTTGTGGTTATGGTAGTTACAACCAGTTATGAATCTTATCGCATCGTGATAGACAGCGTCCAACATCTGCAAGGTGCTTGCAGGAGCGTTCATAAAAATAATGTCACCATAGTCAATGGAGGGAAGAAAAGGTAGCAGTTACAAATCATTTCCAGGCGTTCAGTTAGACAGGACCTATTTCTGAACAAGAAACCCAGTTTTACCAAGTTTTCGACGTGGGGCTTAAAAGAGAGATGTGAATTGACCAAAATACAACTACAGTGGAGTTGACTGTGGAGGGGGGAGTTCCGCCCTCCACAGGTTCACAGATGAATGACTTGCTGGGATGTGGATTTGTCACATAATTGGTATGGGACCGCCAGTCACAATACTCACACTAGATCTGTGAAAGTAAACATAATCCTATTTTGGCCATATTTTTAGTGCCTTGTGTGTTTAAAGTGTATTTTTCTTTATTTATTTTGTTGTTACAGTCAGAGAAAGGATGTGTTTGTAACCATATCCTTTATGCATATTAAAATGAAGAATGTAATTTAAGTTGGTCCTCATTGAGACATGGAGCATGTTATGTAATGCATAATTATCACTGGAGATTATAAAAAGCATACTGTATGTACAACACAGCAAGAGGTTTTGGGGGCTTTTTGCTATTGGACATGGATAGCAGGTAACTCTGTCTGACCCCCCTGCTGCGCTTGAGTTATTTTGGCCCAGGGACAATGGGAGGATTTAGAGCACCAGCATTTATCTTAGTTAAATTTCTTTTTGTCTTTTTATTTTGGGGCTTTTTAGAAGCTGTAGAAACAGAAGTAGTAATAGTTGATATTGTTGTAGTTGAAGATCCTTTTTAATCCAATTCAGTTTATATAGCGCCAAGTCACAACAGAAGTTGTCTCAGGGGACTGTGGATGGTTCGGCTGAACCTATTACAGTATTTTTGACAATACAGAGAGCTCAACAGAACAAAAACAGTCCAAACATAGATCAGGTTCTAGTGACATTTTTTAAGTTGTCTCATCTGACACAGAACCAGAGGCAATACTAGGCATGTTGGTTTGAATTTGTTCTCTAATTGAAACAATTTTATTTATAAAGAATCTCATAAAGTCATCACTGTTTATATTTGTAGGGATACGTGAATCAACAGATATATAATTTTTCATTAGAGTAGCGATGGTACTGAAAAAGAACCTTGGGTTGTTTTTATGCTCATCAATTACAGATGAATAATATAAAGTTCTATCTTTACGGAATGCTTTTTTGTACGTTAGCAGGCTATCTCTCCAGGATAAGAATACTCAACATTAGTGGGGTGCCATTTTCCATCCATCTTTTTAGATGTGTGTTTTAAAGTATGTAACTCAGAACTGAACCAATGAGCTAATCTCTGATTGGTTACCGGTACTTTCTTTTTCAGTGGAGCAGCTTTATTGAGTGAAGTTTGCAAAGTTATAAAATGATCAACCAGATGATCTAAGTCACTGCTCTCTGATATATTACTCTTATAATGGACTGATATAGCTGTATTACCCTTGTAGTGGAACATTTTTATATATTTTTCCCCTTAATTTTTGTTCTACATGCACTGAATGTAATTTTGATTGAATTTTGATGAATAGTGGATATTGATAAAAGGGGTATGGAGCTAACGAGCAGTATAATAATTTCTTTTTTTGAATGTACTTTGTATCAAACATGCTACAAACTCATAAATCTCGGCCAATAAAGTAAAAAAAAAAAAAAAACGTAATGACTGAAAAAAATCTTAAGACACAAAGTCATAAGAATGACATGCAAACATCCCTTACATCTTTATTGTTTCTGGTTCAATGATTTTAAAATTTGATCATTCCTAATTGATCTGTATAGCTTGTTCTTAGATGTAAACAATATAGTGGTGTGCATTTTCTCCCTGGGTGAGGACCGTCAGAGCCTCCAAGCCGCTTGCCTCCTCCATCACCATCACCTGGTTTCCATCCACAGCCCCCTCCACATTCACCACCAACAGCTGATCGCTACAGTCACCAACCTCCTGCTCTTCAGCCATCTGTAACGTTAATCATGCATCAACATTAATTTTAATCATCCTTTAGCTAAAGACAACAGTGATGCAATACTGTTTACCTGTTGTACTACAGCCAAAGTGCTGGGAGACATGGCAACCAAGGAAGCGACTTCGCTGTGAGTCTCTGAGCTGAGTTTAGTCATCTGCTGGATATTTACTAGAGAAACATGACACACAATTGCCATAACAGTTTAAAGTCTGCAGTAAAACAGGATAATTAAATAAAATATATGCGTCATATTGTTGCTAAGGTTACCATTGTCCACCATGGCAGCTACAGGTGTACTGGTGAGCTGCTCTTCATTCTCCACAGACTCACAGTGAGCCTCTGTTTCTTCAACTACCTGCACAGATGTTCAAACAAAACTAAATTGTTCATTTATTTCTGTTTGTATCTGAAACATTTAGTGCTTTTAATATTTTTGTGTAAAGAATCCTGAGACATTTGTTGCATCAATGTATATGACCTTTAACTGATCAAATATAACAATGGACGGTCAAAGCTGTGATTTGTTTCCTGCGTGTTCGTAAGTTATTTACCTCCCATTTGGCTTCCAACACTTTCAGATTGTGTTTGTTCTTCAGGTGACGGTTTAACTCCCACTTTGTTCCATAAACAAAATCGCACTCTGGACACTTTAGGGCACCTGAATACAGGGAAAATGAATACAAAAGCCATGTTAGGCTTGGCAGAGCACAAGTTTTTTTTTTGTTTAAAAAAAATATATAAACGTATCTGGGAAGTTGTTCTGGTACAAAGTCCATCATAATGTCCACATTCACACACACACCTTTTTATCTGAGATAAAAAGTGTGGAGATAGATGGGGCTGTGTTCTTAGACTTACAGAAAGTGTTTGAACCAGATAACTGTGGCATTTATTTTTGATAAACAATTAAATTCAATCCAGTTTATTTATACAGCTCCAAGTCACAACAGAAGTTGTCTCAGGGCACTGAACAGAAACATTTACATGCATAAGAAAGCCGGTTAGTAAAAGTTATCTATCTAAGGAAGCCAGCAGATTGTGTTGAATCTTCACTTTGTTGCAGTCTCTCAGCCTGAGCAAGCACAAAGGCAACAGTGGAAAGGAAAAGTTCCCTTTAATTAGGAAGAACTTCCAGTGGAACCAGGCTCAGGACAAGCGGCCATCTGCTTTACCAGACTGGGTTTGAGAGGAACAGGAAGGAGAAGCAGACAAAGAATGACAGGTCCAGATGTACCGTACGTATAAGCCTCATGAACAGAAACAGGAAGTTGGTTCCACAAGAGAGAAGCCTGATTAGCCTGAGCCTCGAGGAGCCTGTGTACACAATTTCATTCCACCTCATGTACCACCTGTGGCGAAAGACAATTAAACCTACTTGAACTTGACAACTGAAAGCTCTGACTCTCATTCTACTTTTGGAAACTCTAGAAACCACATGTAAACCTGCAGCCTGAGAACGATGTACGTTAAACTACTCTGTTTCAACAGTGCTGCTGTGGCTGAGTGGTTAAAGCAGTAGTCCTTCAATGGGAGAGTTGGGAGTTCAATTCCACCAGCAGTCACATGCTGAAATGTCCCTGGGAAAGATACTGAACCCCTCATTGCTTCCGATGTGTCCTTTCAGTGTATGAATGTGATAAAGCTCTGATTAGTCTTTGTATAGATCTAGTAGAGAGCTGTATGAATGTGATAAAGCTCTGATTAGTCTTTGTATAGATCTAGTAAAGTGCTGTATGAATGTGATAAAGCTCTGATTGGTCTGTATAGAGCTAGTAAAGTGCTGTATGAATGGGTAAGTGAGGGCACAGATTGTAGTAAAGTGCTTCGAGTGTCTTGATAAGATAGAAAGGTGCTATATACAGTAAATGCAGTCCATTTACCATTTCAACTTTTCTGTAGTTTGGTCAAATCCAACATTTCAGCTGTTAAATTTGAAATTTACCAATCTGATTTATACACATCAAATTGTGCCAAACGTGGCTCTGAACTGGGCCCAGTTGTTTTTAGTATGCATTGCATGATAATGATCTACCTTTGGTGTGTGCTCAGAGTGATATTTTAACATATGTAGACAACACAGTTTTTTTTACTCTGTAAAACCACAGAAGAGGTTGTAAGTAAGTTAACAGATGTTACAGAAAATATTATGTAATCCCAGGAGATATAGATCATGGCTGAATGTGCCAAAAACAGCCGGCAAATCCAATCGTGAAAGAATCCTATTTTCTCTTAGCATTCCATAAGTTCTGCCCGGTAACCATATTCTGCACTACTGCAGGAAAATGTTCCTTTAGAGCAGGGTGTGCAATCCATTGATCATGATCTACAGGTCAATCACAAAGGAATTTTGGGTAGATCGCATAGCATTAAAAAGAAGAAGTCTATCATCCATCCTCACTATGAAATTTGTGATTTGACTGACATAAAGGGCAGCCAGTCTGAGGCCCCGTTTACATGACAACAGCCCTCATCCTCTCTAAAACTGAAGTTTTCTGAATCCAGTTCTGATTCAGGAACCCCCCACCACCCCTGCTCCGCAAGTGTGAAGTCGCCCATGTGTACTACAGGCAGCTGCAGTGCCAAGTTTTTCCTGCACTAACAACACTTATAATAAATGTCAGAGGGCAGAGTGTTTTTTGACCTATCTCCCTTTTTCAGCATGTAGGAGCAAAACTAATAAACCCAGTTCCAAAGAGGGGTTAGTGTATTCACCAGTTTGGACGTAATGGTCATGCAGACACCGCATGTGTTATGAATGAAGCTGTGCCTCACATCAGGGTTGCCGGAGAGTTTTAAGATGTCTTATTTACCCCTCTCCTTTTCTGTGTGCATGTTCAACAACACACCTCATCTTAGAAATCTTTACTCGGCACAAATGACAATTTAAGTCAAAATACTATCATTTCAAAGCAACAGTACTGTAGTTCATCATTTCTTATCTGGCAGCCCAACTGACATGGAAACTACAGCATTTTCATGTAAACTTGTTCATTTTTTTTTTTTTATTACTCCCAATAAACATAAAAAACACTAACATTTCAAGAAACTGTTCCCATGTAAACAGGGCCTTATACAAGTAGATCACTTAGACTTGGTCATTTTAAAAGTATCTCGCATGCTGAAAAAGTGTGGGCGCCCCTGCTTTAGCGAGATTGACTGATGAGACCGAGGCCGTAAGGGGCGAGGAGAGTCAGGACCTTGCTGTTCCAGCGTTTCAGAGTTGGGCAGTCCAGGCGCAGCGTTCTCATACGTCTCATCTGGGTGCTTCATTTTGTAGTGGCGCTTCAGCGCACCAGCGATATTACAGGAGTAGTGGCAGTGAGCACAATGAAACGGCTGCAGACACACACAAGGAGAGTAGTGATAAAATAACTGCAAACCACGAGAAATTTTCAAACTATTCTTCCTGTTTAGGTAACATGTTCAGGCTGCTGTTTAATATACTGTATTATTTTTCATTATTAGTGTTTAACGTAGATCTTAGATCCTTATACAGTATACTGTTTCTTTTTGTACTTTAAACTTTTTTTTTGCCTATCACGAGGGTTATGTTCCAGAGAACCCTGCACAATTTCATTCCACCTCATGTACCACATGTAATGAGAATTACATTAAATTCACCTTGAACCTTGAACAAAATGGGAAATGTAATGAGACAGCTCCAGCTTCAGCATAAATCAGACAAAATTACAAAACTAAATAAATTAAATGAGGTAAAGTTTATGATTATCACCTTACATACATAAAGGCCATGTTTATGCACGTGTGCATTCCTACCTTAAATTTTGCGTGTTGCTCCATATGTCTGAGCAATGATGGTTTAAACACCGATGTGAAGTGACACTCAGAGCACTGGAACCTCTTACCTGGATGAAAACAAAACGATTGCCCTTCTATTTATGATTGCTAACTTCCTGCCCTTCCATGACCAGCGCATATTGAACCATACTCTGCGTACCTTCATCTGTGTGGCTCAGCCTGTGGCTTTTCAGGGTGAGTTTCGATTTGAACTTTTTACCGCACAAATCGCAGAGATGATGACTCTCCGTGTTGTGTCGGTTCATGTGAGTCTTCAGGTTGCTCCTATTGCGACATGAGTAGCTGCACACGCCACAGACGTATGGCTTCAAACCTACAGGTAGTAACACATACAGAAAGATAGAACTGATGACCTGCAACTTTACTAACACAAGTAAGAAACCAAATCTGTGTGAATACAGTACAGTGATCACTCGCCTATCATGAGGGTTACGTTCCAGAGAACCCTGCAATGGGAAAAAGCCATAAACTAACTACACATATTTATTAATATATATTTCAGGCTTTATAAACCCTTCCCACACGCCAACAAACCTTTCCCACTTTCCTACTCTCACCTATGGTCATGAACTCTGGGTAGTGACCAAAAGAATGAGAGCATAAGTTTCCTCCACAGGATAGCTGGACTCTCCCTTAGGGGTGAGAAGTTCAGTTATCTGAGAGAAGAACTGCTGCTCCTTCACATCGAGAGGAGCCAGTTGAGGTGGTTCAGGCATGTCCAACTGGGAAAACCCCAGGACACACTGGAGAGACTATGTCTCTCAGTTGGCCTGGGAACACCTTAGAATCCTCCCAGAAGAGCTGAAAGAGATGTCTGGGCCTCCCTGCTCAAGCTGCTGCCCCCGTGACCCGACATCAGAACAAGTGGAAGATGATGGATGGATGGATGGATGGATGGATGGATGGATGGATGGATGTTCTGTTAATTGATGGCACTTAAAGTCGAATGGTTCAAAGTATTTTGTTTGAGGAATTAACTTGTCAATTTCAAGCTTTTCTTTGGGTTTTATGTGAAAACAGCAGAGACCAAATTAACTTTCTTTGTCCTCTGAGACATTCATGAGCACCTGTGCTGGACATGTGCTTGCAGGCTGATGTATCTCAGTCTGAGAACAGCTGGAACTTCAAGGTAAACTGCTCTTTGATGAGAAGCAAAAAAAAAATCCAAATCAAAACGAGCAGCTGCTCCCGCCAAGATATAACAATCTTAGTCACCTCCAAGAAAGACATGAATAAGGACAATGAAAATTACATTTGGATTTGCTAAAGAGACAAACTGTAGTTGCTAAGGCTTTCCAGCTTTTGCAATCTGCTTTTGACATCATCCAATCAGATTTGTGTCGTCTCAAACTTGTTCTAAATGCTGATAAAACCAAAGGGATGCTTTTTTCAAACAGGAAGTCGGT
>JARVGV010001153.1:23409215-23420307 GCA_031762435.1 Hypsolebias longignatus | reverse complement strand
ACATGTCCAGAGGAGGGACAGTGGGTATATTGGTAGAAGGATGTTAGAAATGCAGCTGCCAGGAAAAAGACAAAAAGGAGATATATGGACGCAGTTAGAGAGGACATGGAGGTAGTTGGAGTGAGGACAGAGTGAGGTGGAGGAGGATGACTCACACCCCTGAAGAGGGAAAAGCCGAAAGAATATATATGTATGCATAATTTCCATTCTACCACATGTGGTGGAATGACAAATAAAGAACCTTGAATCCTTGAATATTTTAAAACTGATACAATCGTCTTGACTCCATATGTTATGTGTCCTGTAATAAACTCCCAAGATATACAGACCATTACACTCATCACATAAAGTAATTCATCGTTTGCTGTCTCTGATTTTGCCACTAGATGTCACTGAAAATAAACTTTGAGGGAACAAATCCATTTACAGTACAAGTGATAAAATGTTTACAAACTGGTTCATTGCTTCATTTGCACATGATTAGCTACAGGCCAAGACTACTGGAGGGCAAACTGACCACATCACTTCACTGCTCTCTGTATTTGCTCTTTTCTCCATAACTATTTTACTTACCGTAGTTTTTTATTCCCAAAGATCAGGAGTGTGCAACCTTTACAATCAAAAGAGCCATTTTTATACCTTCATGCAAGTTAGGTTTATTTGTCATAAGCAAAATCAGCAAAAGGTCAACAATGCAATGAAATGCTTAGGACAAGAAGAACCGTCTCGATTCACCAAAAAAAAAAAAAAAAAAAGAAAAAAAAAAAAAAGAAAAGAAATACAGTTAAAAAAAAATACTACTTAAATAAATAAATAAAATACAAAAACAAACAATTCATTCACTAAATTAAACGTGTAGCTGCAACAACCTGCTACAACTGTGGTTATGAACTGGTGGCCAGTGAGCCACTTTAGGTTTGATGGAGGAGAATTTTGTGGCCAGTAAAGGTAGCATTATGAAGCAAAAAATATTTAATGATATTTAAAATTTATTAAAGAAAAAGACCAAATTTTTGTAAAGGGGGGAGGGGGGAATCAGTTTTTACCTTTTTATTTTATTTTTTTAAATCTATATGCAGACAGTTCTTCATATAACAAAATAAAGCATCAAGTTAAAGTGAGTATGTTTTACCTCTTGTACTCACTCGTGTTCACAAAAGAAATGATAGGAAACTGTCTGAACTAATAATTTTTTGTTGATTGTATAAACAATAAAATTCAGGTTTATGTCAGCTTTGGTCGTAGCTTGAAAGAGCCGCTGCCGAGGGACCAAAGCATTGCATGTGGCTCCAGAGCCACAGGTTGCAGACCCCTGCCTGAACCAGTCCTCCTATGTGTGCTTGTGTCTCTTTCTTGTCCTTTCAAACACCAGCTAAGTTTGAGGCTGAATATGCTTGAGGTTCCTTCCTGTTCAAAAAGAGTCATTCCTTTCCACTGTCCCCACTGTGCTGCTCAGGATGGAAGATTGCGACTAAGTGAAGATTTGAAGCAATTTTCGAGCATCTTCTGATAGATAACGTTTACTAATCAGCTTTACATATATTGGGAAGTACGTGAATGTATTATATTAACAGGAATGAACTGACTATTTAGTTTTAATCTAGATCTAAATTTATTTTTTTATTTTATTTTGTACAGTGCTTTGAGACATTTTGCACTGAGGTACTACTATACAATTAAACTGAACTGAATTGGAATGATCCTTTGCTTACCTGATGTTGAGCTTGAACAGCAGCAGTCTCGGTTTCTGAACTGTCCTCAACTGGTACCATTTTACTAACACCTGTTGAATTTAAAAGTAACACTTTTGGCTTTAGATCAACTTTAGGCATAAAAAGTTAGACAAAAAAAAAAACAAGACTAACATTTATTTTAGAATGACCTGGAAGTATTTCATCCTCTCTCAGAACAACACCAATGACGGACTTTTTCTGCCCAGTTGTTGGACCTTCTTCACCTGAGACATGAGATCTGTTGCTTTGGGAGAGTTTACAGCTGTTCACATCTACAAGTAGACAAAGGTTCAATTTAATAAAAATGTAAAGGTTTCCTATAGTAATTATTATTTTAAGAGGCTGCAATGAAATCAGCTTGCCTTTTACTTTTGAGAATCTTGCAGATTTTTGTTTAGAGTGGTTCACAATTGATCCTCCAGAATCCACATCTTCAGAACCTCCTTCTACTTTTCCAGCACAGTCACTCTCTAAAAATGACCACAGTGATTAAGCACAATTTAAATGGAAACTACCAAAAATATTTAGTACATTTGTAGTTGATCCCCAAACATTTGGTAAATTTAAAGAAAAATAATGAAAGAAAAACAATTTTCAACACATTTCTTCAGTTAAATCCCATTTACTGCTCATTGTAGGCCACCATGTGGTACACTGGGGCTTTTACCGGTATTTGGTAAATATTTTCATAAGAATACCAGCCTTTCTCCGTACCATTCTCTGTATCATCCTCCACTTTATCTTGTTCTTTTAGGCAGATGTGCTTGAGGATCTGTCGTTTGTTTCCAAAAGAGCGATGGCAGTGTCTGCACTCCAGTGTTGAACTTTCACCACGACTTTCACCTCAACAGAAGACAACAAAAACTGAGTCAGAATGCATCAATAACAACTGGTCATCTTTGGAAAAAAACAACAACTTAAAATACTCAAAATTCTGTGTTAAAAGTTTACACAATTTACTAAAGCAGATTAAAAAAACTGATAAAAAATATACCTCTATGTAATAGAAATTAAAAAAAAATATTAGAAACATAAAAATATAAACAACTACCTTGAACTGAACTACACTCTAGGTGTTGATCCTCGTTTCTCTTTTGTTCTCTTTTCAAATCATTCTCTGCAGAATGAGTAGCATCCTCTGTCAAGTTAATGCAAATCTTCTTTGTGGAGCCTTTTGGCCGTCCTCTTTTTCGCTTAACTGGACCCTCTGAGAGCAAGTAAATGAGAAAGAAAGGAAAGCAGGGGGAAAAAAAACTATTATCGGTAATATTATGAGCTGCACATGTATTGTTTCTTTGTTTTTATTTACATTTGTATGGTAAATAATGATCTTAAACACACCTTTACACAATAAATCTGATGGAGCTTTAGTCCAACATAAAAATTCATCTAAATTTAAATTTATTCATCCCTGCAGTGGTTCCTGAAGTACTGTGGTTGTGGATTATAGGTTGTGAGGGAACTTGTGATGTGCATATACAGTATTGTATTTACATCATTATTTCATTTATGTATTAACCTTAATCTGGCAAATCCCAGTGAGATCACAGATCTCTTTTTGCAAGGAAGGCATGGGGCCCTGCACCTGAAGGCAGCCTAGAACCTACAAACTCCACAAAGACCCCAGGTCCAAACTGGTGGATAGAGCCCAGAACCTTCTTGCAGTGAGGAAACAGTGCCAACTACTAAGATGTAGTGTTGCCCAATATATTTGTAGATAAAACTCTGTGACAGTACTCCTTATAATGTTATGGTATACCTGCCAGCTTTTTCACTGGCTCTGCAGTAAGTGGCTGCAGCTCCACCATAATGTCTTCTGCAGACTCGTGTTGGGGATGCACCTGGGAACAATGAACCAACAGCTGAGAGCGACTGTGAGAGAAGAGTCTGCACAGCTGGCACATGAACGCAGAACCAGCTGGAAAGACTACGAGAAAAGGTAGAAGATGCAGAAACAAATAAAGCACAGTGCATTAATAAAACAGCTACTACTCGTCCATCAAGACATTCAAATTAAAAGAACCACAACTGTCTTTGTAACTTTGCTTTCTTGTATGCTTGGTTTATTACAGTCGAGACAAATTAAGATTATTGCAAGACGTCACAGAAGTTTGCCATTAACGTTTACACCTCGAACACAAGACTAGAACACAAAAATAATTGACAAATAATTATTTGAGTAGTTTAAATCCAGAAATGTTAGCTTGTTTGATTTTGAGCCTGAGATAAACACGAGGTGTCTATCAACACATTCGACGAGTTAATTTAGCCAAAACTCTTACCTGTTTGTTCTCGTTCCATTTTCCCCTACATGTAAAAATAAACTAAAAATATTTTTGCACAAGTGTGGACCACTATATAACTACATACAGTGAATAAATAGAGATTTGGGTATTATTTACTTTACGAAAACAAAAGATTTCTGTCGAATGTGCGAAACAAGTCATCTAGTTAGCGGAAGTAGCTACTGCTGGCATGTTAGCGTTGAGATGAACTGCGCCTCTGGCGGTCGGAAGGTAGTACTACAGCGGTAACACTGAATTTATGTTTTATGTAAAACTCGAGGAATGTACCTTAATATTAGCTCAAAATGGGAACATAACAGGTAAGGACAATTTCAGAGAATAACTGACAAACAGCTATGTAAGTGTGGACATATGGACACAAGTTTAATTAAACAATGCAAAAAATATTTGTTTTACATACATATACAGTGCAGCCTTCCTTCCTTCTATTTTATATTTATTATTATTGTCTTTCAGCTGCTCCCTTCCTCAGGGCTCGCCACAGTGAACTAACTCGCATGAGGACTGCAATTGTTTTTTTTGCCGGATGCCCTTCATGATGTCACCACAGACCACTGAGCTACCACAGCCCTGTGGAGCAGAGAGCAGCTATCTAGGATCACAGAGAGGGGAAAGCGAGGATAGAGGTGGGTTTGGGTGCTGCACCTTTCCCACCCACATTTTAATGTGATTGGTGAAAGGTGAAATATGAAACATTTTAATGTTGTGGGTCCAGGGAGCTAAACCATCGACCTTCTGATCAAAGGCTCACCTTCTTTAACCACTGCTCCACCACTCCACCCTTTTCTACTATTTTTTATTACATAAAATTTAAACAATTCTAGCGATATCTAAAAACTACCAGCTGCACACACACAAAAACACAAACAAATGTGCATACGTACATCAATCATGTGTTTAACCCTCTGTTTTTTCTTTATTTATTTTTACTTCATCTTCTCAACATATCTTTTTTTTTTTTTTTTTTTTTATTTGTTTTTTTCAGAAAGTTTTATTCTGGTCACACTGAAAATTACCCCCGATCCACTTCTGATCAAATTTTTGCACATAAAATACTCAAACATAAAAAGTGCATCAGCAAAAAAGCAGTTTTGTGAATGGAACTGCCACAATAAAATGTGCATTTGCATCATTTAGAAGGAAAAACACAAGTGCAAAAACTCAAACATGTTTAAGAAAATGTGACAGAAAGCAGAAAACCTTGATTGTTTTACAACCAATGTAGACCTAGTTCAAAACTGAGTACGGTAAGTTTTTAGTTTTTGTTTAAAAATTTTTTGCTAATGCTTACGCTATTTTTACCCCCACCCAACATCACCCCACCCCACCATCCCCACCTCCACCACAGACCAATCAGCAGCAATGAATCCTTCAAAAAAGCAGTAGCAATGTTAAATGTAGCAACTCATTCAAATATTTCCATTCTCAGCTTGAATACTTCATTTTTGTACACTGTAACCCAGAAAATAAAAATGGCATCTCCCCCTCCCCACAAAAAAACAAAAACAAAAACAGATCATTAAAAAAACAATTTCAAAAACAAAGAAAAGTGACTTAACATTTTTTTAATAACATGCTTTGGCAGATGGGCAAAAGGAGCCTTAGTCTGTTTTTTTGTTTGTTTGTTTTTTTGTATGTGTGTGTGTGTGTGTGTGTGTGCATGTGTGTGCGACAACAAGAACGTTTTTACTGATGGGTTCCTGAGACAGTTGTTCGAAGGTGCATCATGTCCGTGAGTTTTCACATAGTGCAACACTTGTTCTTTAACGCGTGCGAGTCTTTGAAACGAAGTCTCTGCTTCGATCGGTATTTCTCCAAGTAGGTGAGCTGTTTACTGTTGATGGCTCCTCGCCTGTTCCTGAAACAAATAAACAAACAAGCAAACACTGGATGAAGGAAAGGGTGTTAACGTTCTGTTTAAATGCCTTGAATGCAACAAGAAAAGTGGAAAAACTCCCTTTTTTATGTGTTGATAAAAAATTTAAAGAAAGAAAACTGCTCCTCCTTGTCTTTTCATGTGTTTGTTTCAACAAGTGAGTTAAAACCAATAAACTCCTTGCTTAATATTGTTTTTGATTCAGGCTTCTGTGTTGGATTTATTGGCGAGGGAACGGCGACGCTCAGTCAATATAGTAAGATTTATCTGTGCTGCTGATTATCCACGCTGCTGATCTCATGCTGCTGATTATCCATGCTGCTGTATTCATTCTTACCATCACAGACTCATGTTTGGGCTGCTGTTGTTACGCCGTATTATTTTACATAGTGTTTAGCGTAAAGTAGATCTTTTAGTGTACTGTTTGGCGTTCATTTAGCATATACTGTATCTTAGTGTGTATCTTAGAACCTTATTTACTGTTTCTTTTTAAACTATATTTTGCTATATTTGGGCTGTGTACATAATTTCATTCCACCTTGTGTACCACATGATAACGACAATGACTTGAGCTTCAACTTCAACTTGAAGATTAGCCAACTAACAGTTGGGTAGGAACAGTTATCGCCCACCACCATGAAAGGTGGGTGATCAGGAATTTGCCTGCATGTGCATACTGTATATCTTTTTGTTTTATCCGTTGGCAAAATATCTCCTGAACAAGTTGATGGATTTTAATTGAACTCACTGAAAGTAATCACTGAGTGTACATTGACAGCTGAATAATTTTCTGAGTCAATCCGAGTTAAGATAGGCACCACAGCTAACCAGCGTTAGCTTGCACAAAAGTGTCTAACTCGACAAATTTTTACATGGATGTGGTAGTGGCTGAAAATCATCCTCATCACAAACTTTAAACTTTACGCGACAGGCAATATGCATAAAAGACTGCTGCTTTAGTTTTTTGTGTACTCATGATGTTCTGATTTATTAGTTCTAGGGGGACACAAGCAGGGCTTAATTTGAGCCGGATCCTGCCAGAACAGGATCCGGGTACTGTCTTATTTTGACAGGGTGCATTCCGGTAACTGTTTGCTTTGTAACTCTCAGGCTTACTAATAATAAAGTTATGAACAAATTTGTCTGCCTTCATGAATAAAACTTATACTAGATATATAAACTGAAGATAATTACAAAGTACATAAACACTCATTTTAAACACAACAGCCACTTACGAGCTTCATGAGAGCTGCCCCTTCAAGTAGCATTTCCACTTCTAACTTAAAAAAAAATCCACCCCTAAAAGAGTGGTGGGGTGAGTGCTGAACTAACCAGGCAGTCGTACACAGGCAGGAGCCCACAGGCAGCCGCCATGAACAGACGGTGGAGGCACCTGGAGGTTTCACATGTGGAGTCAGACAGTGAATTCAGCGGAGAAGAGTCGGAATCTGAACCATCAAGTAAGGGGGGAGGGGGGGAAGATGCTTGACCGAAGCTGAGTGTTTACCAATGTAGATAAACGTATATGTTTAACAACCTACCCCAAAATGCAGGAAATCTCATCTACTTTGTTCAAAATTTTCTGGGGGACCCCAGAACCCCCCCCACCCCCCAGCCCACCTGCTATTTGCAGTCCAGCATTGATTGGTTTACAAATTAAGCCCTGGATACAGACTATTTTGGGGATTTTTGGGGGGAGTGGTGGTGCAGAGGTTAGAGAAGATGGGCCTGTGATTGGAAAGTCGCAGGTTTAACTCCCGGTACCATCAACATCAAAAATGTGAGTGGAACAGGTGAAATACCCACACCTGCCTCCACCCTCATTTGCCCCTCTCTAGGCCCCTGAGCAAGGCCCTTAACCCCCACCATCTGCTCCCAAAAACAGGTCTCTCTTGAAAATGAGTTCCTGTGACTCAATGAGACTATACCTGTATAAATAAAGGGTAAATGAAAAATAATTAAATAAGAGACTAATGTATTTGCATTGTTAGTGTAGATGGATGTTGATATATTGATTCAAATGTTTGGTTTCTATCAGCTATTCAAAACTATGACCTTATGAATTCAGAATTTCAACTAAACTGTTAAAAAGAGGGTAACTTTATTTTTTCTTCAACTTTGTTAAACAAAAAAGTGTCTGTTCTTAAATATTAATGATCTAATAAAAACCGTACCTAAAAGTATTGTTTTTATGTAGCAAGTGTGTCATTGTCACTTGTCAATGGTAATTGTGCCATTTAGTGTGGAACTTACTGTCTTATGAGTTGAATAGCGTCTTCATACCTCATCCCACTTTCTATAAGGGCCAAAGCAACCAGCACAGGAGCCCTGTGTGTATTTTTACACAGACATATAGATTTGTGCTTTAAAAAAAAGTACTTTAAGATAGTTGTGTAAATATTTATATTATTATTATCATTTAGCTTGTTGCATCTTTTGAATAAATTATCCCAACATTTCACTTGTTGTACTATAATCTATGGAAATTTGTTTGTACTCATTTTTGTTTTCCCATTAAATAACTCGCACCTTCCAAGACCAGAAACACAATGAACGGCCACACAACTTCCAGGATCCTCCTGAAACTTCTTCTTTAGCAAACTCAGCCAATCATCAACCAGCTTATTTGGTGGTGGAGCTCCATCGTCAAAGGGCCAGTCCTATAAAAGTAGATTGAAACCTTTGTGTTTTTTATAACAGAGTTATTGCGTGCATCAGTGAAAGTGATGCATGATTGTGTACTTACCAATACGTTAATACCGTCTTTCTCAAGTGGTGTTTTGTCGTAGGTGCAGTCACAAACTCGCACCACTGTTGTGACACCATATTGTTTTAAGACCTGAAGGAGCAAAACACACCAAAGATTTACATACATAAACAGAGATTTTTTTTTTTTTTATTATTATAGCGTACGTCTGTATGTCTCTTTTTTTTTTTTTTCATGTATAACTCTTTGGATGCACAAATAGAAGTGAGGTACCTCTAAGAAGGAGTTGAGTGTACTGTCTGTGGGGTTGTGCGTGATCAGGAATCTCATGTTCTTGTGGCACAGTTCCACGGGAGCTGGACGATTCATGGTGGCCTCTGACCTTTGGGACAGAGTAGGAGCACGTTATTCCACAGTTCACGGTTAAAATGTGAGATATCTTGTTCACATAGCGTGTTGACAATACTTGGAGATCTGAGGAGTTTCTGAAACACTTTTAAAATCCTACCTGTAAAGTGGATATCCATTAAGGGTAAAAACTCTATCATTTCAAAATTTGACCCAACGGGATGCAATGTTTAGAAAAGAATTAAACATTTCAGGAAATGTGTTTGTTAGCCTGTTCTAAACTTCAATGTGGAGCAAAAAATGGCTTAGATTACTTAGCTTATAGACTGAAAGGGACAGTAAATACAATAAAAAAATGTAATTCCTATTAAACCACAACTTTTCTTCTTCATGTATCTGTTTGAGCACGGAAAAACATTTTCTGAAACAGTAAAATTGTGTGTATGAGCTTAAATATTTGCTCTCAATCGAGGTCTTTAATCTAAGCCAGGGGTCTGCAACCTGTGGCTCTGGGGCTCCACGTGGCTCTTCAGTCCCTAAGCTGTGGCTCTGACCAAAACATACAGGAAATGTAATTGTTCTGGTTTTTAAATGGTTAGTTTTGGCTGTTATCTTTTTAGACAATTTCATGCAAATGTTTGAATGACACTTCTAAGGGTGCCTGTGGCTGAGTGGTTAGAGCAGTCGTCCTCCAATGCAAGATTGGGGGTTTGATCCCACCAGCAGTCACATGCCAAAGCGTCCCTAGGTAAGACACTGAACCCCTCATTGCCTCCGATGTGTGTCCCATTGGTGCATGAATGTGATAAAGCACTGATTAATCTTTGGATTGATCTAGCAGAGTGCTATATGAATGGATAAATGAGGGCACAGATTGTAGTGTAAAGTACTTTGAGTATCTTGATCAGATAGAAAGATGCTATATAAATGCAGTCCATTTACTTTATTTATTTATTTTTGGCTTTATTACTTCAAAGTGGGATACTTCATTGCTACTCACATAAAAAGTGGGCCTGCAGAGATCAGTGATTTCATTTTCATCTAAAGGTCGAAATTAGAAGTTTTCAACTTCCTTACATCAGTTATTTTTTGTCCCAAAATGTAAACATATGAATAAATGTTGAAATTCATTATTGATTCTTAGTTTTAAAATGTCACCCCTAAAGGCCCCTCCAACTAACTCAAAGTGGCCCATGGGCCACCAGTTGATTATCACAGTTGCAGCAGGTTTCGTGGCTCCGAGATCTTTTTTATTTAATGAGTGAAGGGGCAGAAATGGCTCTTTGATCAATAAGGTTGCAGACCCCACTAGCTAATGGGTCAGTAAAAATAAATAAATATATAAATAAAATCAACCTTAAACACATGAAAATAAATTTTAATGTAAAAATAAATAAATAAATAAATAAATCACATATCAATTTGGTAGCAATTAAACATGTACCTCTGGGACAACAACATTGTTTGTATTTAAAGTTGTTGGCTTGATCAGTTCAGTGTGTGTGTACAGAATGTACTCTGACATTTGACATCATGTGCCAAAGCGAAACCTGATCTGCTCACACACACACACACACACACACACACACACACACACACATGCGCGCGCACACACACACATGCGCGCGCACACACACACGCACACACACACACACACATTTGTTAAAGCATTAAAAACTGCATCACGTGTTAGTGAGTTGGTTTGTAATTCATTTCATTCATCAATAATTCACTTCATTATAGTTATACTTTTACTGCTTTAACAAGTTAAAATCCCTGTTTAAAAATTGATTGTTGGATACAGAGTTTTAGGATAACCAATATTATGACTCTACAGCTGATCTGACCAAAGTGCGAGAAAAAGGGGGAAAAATAATCAATTAATTGATAATCACACTGTTTAAATACATATACTGTATGTAGAAATGGAATAGTTAACATTTGATATTACAGAATTAGAATTTGTGCCCAGTAAAATCACAGTTTTAGTCAGTTTGATGTTCGAAAGTTTTAAACATAAATCATATGTTTCCTTCCCGATCCCTGTATTTGAATGTTTTGTCCACAAGCAAATAGTGATTTTGGTGAGAAAAATGGAAACCCCCCCCCCATTCCCTGTTGG
>JARVGV010001153.1:23183091-23193104 GCA_031762435.1 Hypsolebias longignatus | reverse complement strand
GCTCCCTAAACAGGTCTCTCTTGAAAATGAGTTCTCGTGGCTCAATGAGACTACCTGGATAAATAAAGGGTAAAAAAAAATTAATAAAAAGTGTAAGAGTCATATAAATTCATGGTAAACTGGACATTAACTCCCATTTCATCCCAGTCCTGCTGGTGACGTCTGAGCTGCTCCTCTTCATTCAGACCAGTCTCCTCTGATTTTTCTCAGTCCACACATACTTTGACATGAACTGAGCTCTCAGTCATACGAGTCCAAATATAACAAGCATTTCATGTTTGTACAGAGAATAATGAAGTTAAATATGTTCATCAACACAAAATTAAGGAGTCTTATGTTGCAGTTGAAAACTGACCCCCTTCTCATACGTATCAAAAGAAAAAAAGACTTTCTGACTGAATGGTGTGCAGTTGTGGTGCTCGGAGGCCACTGTGCTGAAGGTTCCTGAAGTTTCTCTGCTTCAACACACCTGATTTAATAAACGGGTCATTAACAGGCTCCTGCAGAACTTGATTTGTCATGTGTTGCCCTGGAGGACAAGAGCTCAACACCACTGGTCTAATTGGTTAGTTGGAAACAAATGCTGCAGATAAAACACAAAGCTGGAGCTGTGAAACAAAAGGAACAGACTAATCATCCGACATGTTTTCTATTGTGTCTTTGAAGTGGTCAGAGTCTGAGCTTAAACCTTGGAAGATTGTGAAAAGCAGACAGACCTTAATCACAAGATGTTTCAAAACACACACACTGTGAGGTGACTCCATTTAAATAAGTCTTGTCTGATAGATGAAGTAACGTCTCATCCATCAGCTGCTGTTAACAGATCGTTCATCATACGGACGTCTTGTCAGACCCAGTTAGACGTGCAGCGCTCGAGCTCAAGACAAGGCGCTCGTTGGCCTCACAGACATGAATATTCCAGAGATGTTCTGTTTGTGTACCTGACTGTGTGAAGCAGTATGTTTCATTAGTTTTCACAACAGAAAAATAGCTTTGACCCATCAGGTCCTTAACGCTTCAGTGAAAAACCTTTAAAGTGGACGTCAGAACCCTTTCCATCTTTATCAGACCTTTACAGGAGTAATAATAATCTGACAGCAAACTAAGGCTGTAGAATACAATTTGAATTGTTTGAGGTTTGTAGGCTCAATCATCCGGTAGATAACAACAAAAAGTTAACTCATGCCATCTGGACCAGTTTCTTTAAGGGAGAAACGGTTTGTCTCCCATCTGGAAGACCAAACGTTTCTCCCTTAAAGAAACTGGTCCAGATGACATGATTGAACTTTTTGTGTTGTTTGAATGTTTTATACTTCAAGAAATAAAGCTTTAGAAGATGGAAAGACACATCAGACCCAAACTGTTTAAACTGGTTTAAATAGTTTGTTTTGAGTGATTCTGCTAAATTTAAAAATAAAACTGAATTACATTAATAGTGCTGAGAAACCACAAGACACATTGTGGTTATGGCTAAACAAACAGCACTCAGTGATTTTATAAAGTCTCTATGTTCTGGTGAAGATTCTCAGACATCCAGGACATGGTGAATTCAAAAAAGTTCAAGACAAAAACAATTGGACTTTATTTTGAACAGAAGACGTTTCACTTCTCATCCGAGGAGCTTTCTCAATGCAAAGAAAAGAAAGTGTGGGGTTTGAGTTATAAACATGAGGTATAAACATACATATGTATGCATCTTTATTTATAATTATTTATTCATTTATTTGTTCTTTATTTTTAAACTTCAATCTGCATATGTATGCATCTTTATTTATTATTATTATGTATTATTTATTTGTTCTTTATTTTCAAACTTCAGTCTGCATATGTATGTATCTTTATTTATTATTATCATTATTTATTTATTTATTTATTTGTTCTTTATTTTTAAACTTCAGTCTGCATATGTATGTATCTTTATTATCATTATTTATTTATTTATTTGTTCTTTATTTTTAAACTTCAGTCTGCATATGTATGTATGTTACCTCATCTTTATAACTCAAATCCCACACTCTCTGAATTGAGAAAGCTCCTCGGATGAGAAGCGAAACGTCTTCTGTTACAAATAAAGTCCAGCTGTTTTTGTCTTGAACTTTTTTGAAAGTCTCCATGTTGTGTGTTTTGAGAAACGTCAGCGAAAACACTAGAGTTCAAATGTTACTTCAGCTGCAGGAACCTGGTTTGTTCACATCATATTTCTGCAAAACTTTATACCGGTAGTTCTTCTAGAAAATCCTACATAGATCACAAGATTATTCATCCATCCATTATCTTTTACTCGTTTCTTCCTTTTCGGGTCACGGGGGTCACTGGTGCCCACATCCAGCAGTCACTATGTGAGAGGCGGGGGACACCCTGGACATGTCTCCAGTCCATCACAGGGACCCCATGAAGACAAACAAGACAAACGACTATTCACTCTCTCTCTCTCTCACCTAGGGACAATTTAGAGTCACCAATCAGTCTAACATGCATGTATTTGGTCTGTGGGAGGAAACTGGAGTACCTGGAGAAAATCCACGCATGCACGGAGAGAACATGCAAACTCCACCCAGAAAGGTCCCGGGCCGGGATTTGAGCCGGCGACCTTCTCGCTGAGAGCTGACAACTCTACCAACTGAGCCACTGTGACGCCCACAAGATTATTTAAAATATGCTTTTCATTCATTTCTCCTGCGTGAAGACAACAAAGCAGAAAACACACACTTCTGTTTGTGCTTTTATATTGATCACATCTGATCATTTGTCGATTCCCTCAGCTGGAGCTTTATCACATAAAGCTGAGACGGCTCTTCCCACCCATACACAGTATTTAAACCATATGGACCAACTTTTCTACTGGAATACCAACTTCATCTCTCATTTGTTAAATTATTTAAAAAATATTTTACTGTTTCTGGTTTAAAAAGTCTTGAAAGTAGCAGCTAACGAATCAGCAAGAGTGATATTGTCAATACATCTATCCTCTGAAGTGGATGTATGCAGACTGTGCTGACTGAACGCTCATCAACATTTATACTGAAAATTAAAAATATATAAGACCCAAATGTTAAAATGTAAAATGTTTCTTTAAAAGAACATATTAAATGTCAACACTAGATGTGTTATAAATGATTTAAAGTGTTGATGTTCATAAAAACAGCTGGATAAATACCTCCATCGTTGTATCCCACACATGAGTTCTGATCACAGTATCCTGGTGGGCCAACTTGTCCCGTGGCTCCTGGATTACCTGGCCTCCCTGCTGTACCTGGGTTACCGGGCCGACCAGGTGGGCCTTGGCTGCCTGATCGTCCTTCACCTGGCAAGCCTGAAAATTAAAAGTTTGTGTTGACACAAACTCATAAGAAAGATTCCAGCAGAAATTCCTGATGAACTGTGAGGAATCCACACATCTGAACAATATTCCTGGGGTTGTGAGGTCACAGGATCGTTTAAAGTGGGTTCTGTTAAAAAGTTAGGAACAATTACTATCTTAACTACAATTAATAGTTATTTAAATGAAAAATACATTTGATTCTAACCAGACGGACGAGCACTGAGCGAAGCCATGAAACAGTGGGCTGCTGCCAACTTAAAATCAAATCCAATTACATCATTATCAATATTGAATTATTATTAATACTCCTGCAGGAACTTCAACTTCAACTTTATTAGGTCCCCGAGGGGCAATTCATCTACAGCAGATAATGGTAGTGAGACAGCCAACACATAGAAAAGGAGATACATCTTTAAACCTATTTTTTGTTTAAAAATCCAATAACTGAAGGGATTAAGGAGTTTTTAAATCTGTTTGTTCTACACCTAGACCATATCTTCTGCCAGAAGGCAGAAGATTGAACTGAGCGTGTAGCGCATGAGTGGGATCTGCCAAGATTTTTTTTAGCTTTGGATATAGATCTGGACTTAAAATCCATGATGTCGTTCATTTGAATCCCTATTATTTTCCCGCATTCTTTGATAACACACTGTAAACGATTTTGGTTTTTCAAGTTCAACAACCCAAACCAACAGAGAAACGAAAAAGTGCTCCATGCTGCACCAGACGTGCAGCATGGAGCACGGTTAGTTGATGTTCCCACTGTTGACACTTCAAATAATGGAATTGCACGTAAATAAGCATGTAATGAAAGTCTCAGCAGTTTAAAAGTTTATCAGAATAATTTTCACGAGCTGCTATGAAACAACGTGTGGAGACTGGAGTTGTTTCAAGATGGCAGCCGTCCGCTTTAGACTTGGTCCCGCTCAGACCACCCTTCAAACAATGATTTTAATATGTTGCAGCAAACTGTGAACAGCATTCACGAGGAGTTTCTAAATTGTGTATAGAAATGTTCCTGAGTGCCCTGAATCTCCTTGTTGTTTTCAATCTTTTTATTTTTACTGTGCAGAACAGTACGTGTTTGTGACTCGACGCTGGGGTCATCAGGCATCAAGCAGTGGAAGAAAAACAAACGTCTGTAACTTTTCTGTGTGGTGCAGAGTCTCCTTTCTGCTTCACAGGTTTCCTCATGACACCTTATTGTTGGACAGGTGTACCACCCATCCCACTTAAGCCCCCCCCGCCACTGTTCCTGAAGCGGGTCACACAGGCTGAATGTTTGATGCCACTCAGGACGTGCACTCTGCCTTAACTGATAAGTAAAAATACATTTTAAAAAAAGATGAAAAGTGACATTTTACCACTGCCAGATGAGAAATACATGGTGCCCTGCAGGTGTACTGCAGTAAATGCTCTGAGATGAGGTGGGAAGTGTGTGCATGAGCTAGTAAACAGTTTTCCAGGCTGAGTGTATGGAAGCAGACCACAGCCACGTGACATGCAGCCACACCGCTTGCTGGTGACTTGGCCACAAACACTAAGAACTCAGACTGAATCTGAAAAATGTGCTTCCCCCTCACACTTTTCTACAAATGTTTATACTCATCGACTGGTCCCCACCAGGTGCAGTCAAGTGGCTTTACATGAATGGTTTGGTTATAATTAAACTAGTTCTCTAAACTGGGGTTGTTTCCAGAGCTTACTGCAACAGGTAAGGTAATTTTTCAGAATTTTACTAAATCTCTATCCCATAAAAAAAAAAAAATAATAATAATAAATAAATAAACTTAGATTAGGCAGCTGTAAATGTTTGTCGGTTCAGGCTGAAGGGCGTGAATGAGCTGAGGTCAAGAGCAGAATGACATTTAGCCCCGAGGTCATTGTTTTATGTTTTCACAGGAGAAATGAGTCGCAGACTGAAATGCTCATATTTGTTAGTTTAAGTTCAGTGAATGAAACCTCCCAAACACCCAAGTCTGAATTATGTACATTTTTGCTGTTTTTACAGTTATTTAAAAGTTTCAAGGGAGCTTCCTCTGCTTGTTGTGTGAGTATTGACTGCTGAAAAAAAATCCCTACGTCATCATATATTCATCACACAAAACTCAAACTCAACACAGCACTTCAATCAGTCCAGAGATTTATATTCATGGTGTAAAACGTCTGCGTACTTTCTTCACTCGGGGGTTCAATAAAAAGTGAAGTAAATTCTAATCGCTTTACTCTCTGGGTGATTGAATTTTATTGTTTCAATCCTTGAAACGCCTCTTTAGCACAGCAGCAGCACAAAACTGTAGGAAATGTGTGAACGTGGACTGGAAGCAACAAAAATAAACGTTCTGGAACACAATCGTTTGAAATGCTCATATTTGAGAGCAGCTACAGAACATCAAACATGTTGAGTCTGAGCAGAGGTTCAGTTCTTACCAGGAGGGCCGGGTGGTCCTCGAGGACCCTGACTCCCAACACCTGGACTCCCTCTGTCTCCCTTCTCTCCTGGTAAACCTGTAGATGCAGAGTTCAAAGAAAATGAGACAAATCTGTCATGTTTAGTTTTTCAGGAGTTTACACAGCACCTAACACTGTGTTTGGATTTTACTGGCAGTCTGATTAAATTTTGTTTTTTCTTTTGGCTGCTCCCTTCTTCTGGGGTTTCCACAGCGAGCGAACGTAAACTAAGACTTAGAAATTGTTTTCATGCCGGATGCCCTTCCTGACACCACCACAGACCAGTGAGCTAACACGCCCTCTGTGAGGACAAATGAGGGTGGAGTCAGGGGTGGATGTTTCACCTTTTTTTCACCACATTTTGATTAAATTAGGATTTAAGGTATTTAAATACGTATATAAAATATTGGTTCAATTAAAGATGGAGGAGGAGGACTCAGTGTGGCAACCCCCGAAGAGGGAAAAGAGTTTGATTTTTAACAAAACTTCATTTGCACAATAAGTTAACACAACAGTGTTAAACAAACATGAACAGGATAAGCTTAATATTAAAATATTTACACGAGGAGTGTGTTGTATTGTAGTTGTCCCTGATCAGAAATGGTGCATAGAACCTTCTTAAATCCCCACAGTTTCCCAAAGTTCTCCAAGTGTCCGGTGTCTCTGTGGAAGAAAAACTCCAGCAACAGTCTGGCCTTGACGTTGCACTTCCACAGAGCCACCGCATCAAGTTGGGGTCCAGCCTGCAATTGTCCCCCGCCAGACAAGTAAACAGCCATTTTTGCTTGGGCCACTAAAAAGTTTAAAGTTTGGGATTCAAACGTAGTGGCTTTGCTGTAATGTTCTCCATTAACAAAAACAGATTTGGTGAAAACGGTGTCAAAAAGGCTCAAAATCCTCGTCGTTAAATTAAACAGAGCAGTCAGTTATAAGAAAAAGAAGAAAATACTGGTTTATCTTGTGCTTTGATATGTATTTAAAAGCATTGATAAACTTTTAAAATTAGTAAAATCCTTTTTTTCAGTCAGGAATCTTGCTGCTGATAGGTGGAGGCAGACTATGTTTCTACCTGCTGTCATTGTGTGTGTGAAACTAAAATATCTTGTGACTTGACAAATTTTAATGAAACATTATTTATTGGATGTACATCGCGCTGATTCAAGATGACTTCCCTGAATTTTATGAACTTTGATTAAAAAAATAAATAAATACAGAGAGCATTCACAACACGTACTCTGAGCGTGACATTGCATGAGATTATGTGCGTCGCTGTTTCAAAGTTTGACCAAATGTGTTATTATTCTGATTTTTCTGCATAAAATGGTTTTAGTTGATAACAAATGGAAATCCATGGGTGGATAAATTAATTTTCACCTAAAAATGAATGAGGCAATTTCTCCAAAAATACTAAAAATAGCCAAAAATAAAGTCCTAACTACTATGTGATACGCGTGTATATGGAATATACTCACTAGAACAGCTTAAGAGTTTCAGTATATCCATTTAAAAGTGCCCAGTGATACATGACACATCAATAGGTGTCATTGATACGTTAAACAACAGTAAAATGCTTCCATAACAATCTTTCTTATGCAACGCTTGTTTATTACATTCACTTATCCAGTGAATTATTGTATAATTCTGTACTAAATACTTAAACATGTTTTGCTTTGATACAGTTTTATAAATTCTATAGCATGTTTTTAATACAAACCCAACTGTTTTACAAAGTTTGTTGTTCATTTATTCAAACATAAGCATCAGAGAAATTTGAAAATGTTCAACATGTTTAAAAATTAAAATAAATTGACAATTACATTGTACTAACCGGTGTACTGTTACTGAAGATTATTTTTGATTGAACTAATTGTTTGAAAAAAGGGGCAGATATGCGGTAATAAGATTTTTTTCTTCTTTCTGCTACCTTTCATTTTTTATATTTTGTATGTTATCGTTTATGGGATAGTTTCATTTTGTATTTTAAAAACAAACAAATTTTATTAAAAAAAATAAATAAAAAAATAAAAAAATAAATAAATTTTGGTTTCTAAGCACAGTATACCCAGTACAAAAATGTCGACTTCACCAGTGCCTAACTTTGAATGTGGAAGTGTCATTTTTGTAACAAATCAGTGGTGGAGCAGAGGTTAGAGAAGGTGGGCCTGTGATCAGAAGATCTCCGGGTCGACTCCCCAGACCGACAACATCAAAATGTGGGTGGGAAAGGTGAAGCACCCACACCTGCCTCCACTCTCATTTGCCCCACTCTGGGCCCTTGAGGACCAAGATAGCAGCTCTCTGCTCCACACAGAGGGTTGTGGTAGCTCGGTGGTCTGTGGTTGCGTCAAGAAGGACATCTGGTGTCAAAACAATGATCAAGTCTTTGTGTGAGTTAGT
This sequence comes from Hypsolebias longignatus, assembly GCA_031762435.1. Classification (NCBI taxonomy): domain Eukaryota; kingdom Metazoa; phylum Chordata; class Actinopteri; order Cyprinodontiformes; family Rivulidae; genus Hypsolebias; species Hypsolebias longignatus. The sequence continues at coordinate 23,184,934 of JARVGV010001153.1, read as the reverse complement.
TCACTGTGGTGACCCCCTGAAGAAGGGAGCAGCCGAAAGAAGGAGGAGGAAAAATAAAAATGTATTGTTCCTTAACTTCATCACATGACCCTCTGTAGAGAATTAAACCAGTCACGAGTGTTAAAAACCAGCTGCATCTCAGCCGGCAGTGAAAATGACTTCCAGTCAGAACAATTCAAACAGATGTTTGAGAACGCACAGAGTAAGTTGTGCTTCATGTGATGAGTCTATAAACCAGAGCTCTGTGCTGAGGTTCAGTGACGCAGCTGTTTGAACGACCTCATGTGTTATTTGTCATTCACAAATCAGATGAACACAAAATCTGATCTGTGGCTTTTCTGTCGTGCCGGGTGCACAGCTGTCCTAACTCTATACAGAACACAGTTTACGTGACCTCAAGCAAAAAGTTCAGTTCTGGAGCAGCACTTTGTCTGGACCGCATCTCCACAAACTTGTTTACTGATACTAAAAATAAATTAGCCCTGTGTTGCTGTTTTTCCTCCCCGTTTCTAAAAACCTCTGCCCTGACCACCTTTAACCCAAACATCATTTTTGCCTGGCTGCTCTTACAGATAAACTTAAAGACTGTAAACTGGTTCAGATGCATTCAGTGGACCAGCAGCTTCAGATGATACATTTTACTGGAAGGATCCAAATGTTTGAACCCCTGAAGAGGACAAATGAACGCTGAACACCTCCTGACAGACGCTGAGCACTTTTTTGGTTGTCTGTTTGCTCAGAACATGGTTCTTCAGGGTGGGCTGCATGTCTGAGTGATGAAGACGAAGACTCATAAAGCCCGTTTGTCCTCCAAAGACTTTGTGGCAGAAGAATGACCTCATGGATTTAAAAGTTACTGTATTCACCATGATTTATGAAGCGCAGCCCACAAAACCCTGCAAACAAGCAGGATAGTAGCACATCAACTGGAACAGATAACTTATTGTGTATATTTTATTGTTATGCATGCATTTTCATCCTTGTTCTGGAAACAATAAAAAGAGAATTTTACAGGGAGTTGTGTTTAATAGACTGGGTGGGTCCAGCCAACGATGAAGCTCAGACAAAAACAATTGGAGCATAAATTGTGAGCAAACACCGTCATTAAAATGTTTATATATTTTTTAATTTAGGTCTTGTCCTTAAAGCAACAGTTCAGATGGTTTGAAGTGGGCTTCTATGAAACAGTTACGAATAATTGGTCTTATGTTGTTTAGCTAGCTTTCTGAATGAAATTAAGTTTTCAGAAACAAAGTTTAACGATGACCAGACTGAGGAGCTAACAGCCAAGATCTAAGTGAAGTCATGGTGGACCTGCTCTATGAAGCAGGAGCAGCTCATCCACATTTCTAATGTGGGGGGGTGCAAACTTTTATTTTTGCTTTCACTTTTTGACTTCAAAACAAAACAATATCACTAGCAATAAGTTAGCAGCATGTGGCGTGTATTGTTTCTACTTTTGCTTTCAAGAATCACAAACTAGAAAATGATTACTCATCATTGACGGTTCCGAGCCCGACACCGTCCCTGCTCGTTGTTGTCCTACTCCACATGTTGTCCTACTCCACATGTGAAACTGTCAGGGGAATAAAGGTCATGGATGTTATCACTATCTAATGTTAAATTAACATAGAACCATGTGTGAGAGTAAGAGTTGTTTTGTTTGAACAGAGAGGAGCCTGCACACCTGATGAACTACAAGGCCTCTGGAAAGCAGAGGTTGTTTGACTTCTTCTCTGTTTGATAAGATTTATAAAAAGACTGTACTTTATACTGTCTGTGGGCAGACCTTGCGACCGGAGCATCAGAATAACATCTGTCTGTGTAAGCCTGTGCCCTGACA
>JARVGV010001153.1:22964756-22977619 GCA_031762435.1 Hypsolebias longignatus | reverse complement strand
ATGTTATGTCTTCAGTAAAGACAGCATGTTATCTTCACATGTTAAAGACAGCATGTTATCTTCACATGTTAAAGACAACATATCTTCACATGTTAAAGACAACATGTTATGTCTTCAGTAAAGACAGCATGTTATCTTCACATGTTAAAGACAGCATGTTATCTTCACATGTTAAAGACATCATGTTATCTTCACATGTTAAAGACAGCATGTTATGTCTTCAGTAAAGACATGTTATCTTCACATGTTAAAGACAACATGTTATCTTCACATGTTAAAGACAACATGTTATTTCTTCACCCACAGGTTACACTAATGGCAAACTAAATGGCATATGTTGGTTTTTAAGGCTTACAAAACAATTACTTCTCAAAATGATCTGATGTGTCGGGGAAAAAAAACATTGGTTCCAATTAAGCCTCTAATACAAGGTGATAAGAGTTTGATAACTATTTGACAGAATATCATTTCAAGAAATCACTGGGCGATCCCTTTATTATCTTTCCCCAAGACAACCATTTCAACAGCCTCAGTTTGGAGATAACGAGTTTATTCTAACTTAATTTATCAAACTAATGGGTAATCTGAGCCAAGTGTTTTGATTCTATGACTCTAATATTCATAATTTCCCAGCAGTTTAAGCAAACTACCATCGGTTCCACATTTTACAATCATTCCAGCAGAATTGTGAAGACGAGGAAGGTCTGCACAGGAAGGTACAACTAACTGCTGCTGCTAACTAGGTTAGCAAACAATCATGGAATGCTGTGTAAATAATCATCCATTCATCATCTTCATCTGCTTCTTCCTTTTTGGGTTGCGGCGGTCACTGGTGTCCACATCCAGCAGTCACTGTGCAAGAGGTGGACAAGTCTGGACAGGTCTCCAGTCCATCATAGAGACAAACGAGACAAACAACCAGTCGCTTTCTCACTCACATAATTTAGAGTTACCAGTCAGTCTAACATGCATGTTTTTTTAACCGAAGTATGTGGAGAAAACCCATGAGAGAACATGCAAACTCCACCCAGAAAGGCTCCTGACTATGATTTAATCCGGGGACTTTCTCACTGAGAATTGGCAGCTCTACCAACTGAGCCACCCAGAGTAAGTATCATCCATCATCATCTTCTGCTTGTTCCAAAGTCAGGTCATGGGGGCAGCAGCTTGAGCAGACAGACATCTCTTTCTACAGCCACCTCTTCCAGCTCTTCTGGGAGGACCCCAAGGCATTCCCAGGCCAACCAAGAGACGTAGTCTTCTCGGCCTGTCCTGGGTCTTCCCTGGGGTCTGCTCCCAGTTGGACATGCCCAAAGCACCTCCCTAAGGAGGCGCCCAGGGGGCATCCTTACCAGATGCCTGAACCACCTCAACTGGCTCCTCTCGATGTGGAGGAGCAGCGCTTCTACTCCGAGTCTCTCCAGTTAACTGAACTTCTCACATCTCTAAGGGACAGTCCAGCTACCCTGCAGAGGAAACTCATTTCAATGGCCAGTATGTGCAGTCTCATTATTTCGGTCACTACCCAGAGTTTGTGACCATAGGTGACGGTAGGAATGTAGACTGACCAGTAAACAGAGAGAGCATTACAGCTCAGCTCCCTCTTCAGCACAATGGACCGGCACAAAGCCCACAATACTGCAGTTGCTGCACCAGTCTGTCTGCCAGTCTCACACTCCATCCTTCCCTTAATTGTGAACAAAACCCTGAGATACTTGAACTCCTCCACTTGAGGCAGAACCTCACCCTCGACCCGAAGAGAGCGATCCACCCTTTTCAACTGAGGACCATGGCCTCAGATTTGGAGGTGCTGATTCTCACACCAGACGCTTCACACTCGGTTGTGAACCACTCTGTTATGATCCGAGTCTATTTGAACCCAAGTACAGGAAGAACTCAGAGGATTTAGGAATAAAGCAGATGTATTTATTTACACAACAAAAAATAACAGCTGACGTGGCAGCAAAACTTACACAGATGAGGTTATGTAGAGGGAGGACAGGACATGGCTCCAAGGGGGACAGTCCACAGACAATAAAAGGAAGAAAAGACACTGAATAAATAGGAACACCGTTGATTGACAATGAGGGACATCTGGAGCGAGTAAGACAGAGGACAGGTGTAGGAGCCGGAAAGACAGGCATGACAAGCAACCTATACTTCGCTATCCCATTTTTCATTTTGGTTTAATAAACGGAAAACAAAAAAATAAGTGTTTTTGTTTTCTCTTTTTTTTTTTTTTTGTTTCAAACAAAAAAACGAACTGCCTGAATGTGCACGTGTAAGATTTGTTTTGAAGATTGGAGTTGTTTTAAGATTGCAGCATCCCTATCTAATCTGGGTCCCACTAGAATCAGATGATCGTTTACCAATCCAGTCTGAGTTAAACTTTTTTATTTTTTCTCCAAACTGAAGTTGTTCAAAAAGCTATCTACAACAGGTAAGATGTTAATAGTCTGCAACCTTTCCACAGTACCCCATTGTAAACCATTTGAACTTAAATCTCATTGTTTGCCAAAACAATTTCAGCTGGACACATTGCAGGATTTAGACCATTTGTGTGTTTTTTTTTTACAACATTCATGAGGCCCTGAAGTGATCAAAGTGTTTTCTGTAGAGTGTTGTTTTTTATGTGAATGTTTAAATAATTAATTAATTTATTTATTTATTAATTTGGAAGAGTTCCCATATATATCCACTAGGGAAAAGTGTTGGCCATAAGGACTAATGTCTATGCTGTCCTTTAGGGGTTGAGATGGGAATGATGAGGTGGGGGTTATTTTTACAGATATTACAGGAACATCACAATTATTTGCAAATTAATTTTAAGACAAATCGTTGACACTTTGTCTTTCATTATAGCGCAATGTTATTAAAGGGTGTGAATGCCTCCCACATCTTAGCTGTTGATGGTCATTTGTGTACGGTAATTGTTACCTGTTTAATCTGCAGGAACATTTTTTGTGAGTCCTAAAACAGAAATTTGTAATCTGTAGCAATCTAAGAATCCTTATCAAAAGCCGCTTTGCTCATATATTTAAGAATGTTGCTCCTGTGGACCTGCAGTTGCTCAAGAAAGGACGATGCAACACAAATAGATCAAAACACTAAATTTGTTATATATACTGTATATCCTTTCCTATACTATTAGATTGAAAAAAAACTTTTCTAATTGACATTTATAATGTGTGTGAATGTTTTAGTTTAGTGCTCTGAGAACTTCTGGTGTGACTTGGTGCTGTATAGATAAACTGAATTGAATATTATTCCATAGCTTTCAACACCAGATGATCTGTGTTTGAACCTGCATGCGTCACACAAGTTAGTCGTTATATTTATTATCTGCAACATTTTTATGTCTATATTCTGATTTTACTTCATTTTGTATGTTGCTTTATTTGTAGCATGTTTTTCTGTGTGTACAGCACTTTGGTTGGCCTCGTCCGTTTTAAGTGCTCTATAAATAAAATGATATGGTATTGGGTACCACCAAGTGTACAGAGAGGGAAACTGCAGATGTTCCTCAGACTTGTCTTTTCCAGTGAAACCCTGAAATCAAAGAGAGTGCAGTTTTTCCTCACTGGATTGTTTCATGTTCTGGTTATTAAACATTTAAATTAAAAAATAAAGAAGAAGAGAATAATCTTGTGTTTCATTTTCAATCTCAAATCTTCTAAGCTCCTGTGATTACTGGAGAAAACCTAATGATCCTCAAAGTGTACACAGTACTCCACTTTCATAAAGGGCCAGATGTGGTCAGAAAGAGACGATTGAAATAGGTCAGCTTTTTACGTAAGGAGACACTTTTAAAACCTCTAGGTGAAGATCGGATGTTCTTTGAATAATAGCAGCACACAAACTGTGAAATGTTTGGGAGGCTTGTGAAGCATGAGAAAAGGCAAACAGGAGACACGTGATAATTGGACAAGCGAAAGATGGATGAAAGAAACAATGGAGAGGAATAACAGGATATAAACCTAATGTGAATTCATTATTTAAAAATGTGCTTTGTAATTATTTCCTGGATTAAAATAAGTAAATACTGTATATAACAAAAATGAAAAGTATCACATGTTTACATTCCAAAAATTATATAACACAAATTCTACATTAGCTTTTCATCTTAACACCAAACTTCATGCTCAATAATCCAGGTACAAATCCAACAATGTCGTCAGGTCATCTGGATGGTTTGTTTTTGCCAAGACATTTCATCCTTCATCCAGAGGACTTCTTCAGTCCAGGGAGCCACAAACAAAATGAGGCATGGCTGCCTCAGAGGAGTTAACAGGAGAGAGGGAGAGCCCCAGAAACCATCTCATCACAAGCTATTTTTTTTCCTCACCATGGCAGTTGGTGCTTGTGGGACTCCAGTTTGTTTGTGGCTCCTTGGACTGAAGAAGTCCTTTGGATGAAAGACAAAACATCTCAGCAAAACAAGAACCATCCAGATGACCCAATTGAACTTTGTTGGATTTCATCGTAACCAGCAGTTGTCCAAGACATGAGGATTTCAAATAACAAGCAACTCGTGCTTTAAGTTGGAAAACTCTTCTTTTTATTGAAAGAACAGAAGTAAAACTTTTCAGATTTGTATTTCTGCAGGACTAGATCATCGCCTGGGTTTTAATTAGGAAACTAATTTTTCTTTGCATACATATATACATACATGTGTACATGTACTTTTTTTTTTTGCATACATGGCCTATGGTTTGCAATCAAGTATAAATGAGAATAAAGGTTATTAACTACAGGCTTGTAAAGACTAATGGAACATTTACAACCTACATTTACAGGCCTAATAATAAAGTAGTAAAGAAAGGTCATGCCAATCAATGAGCACTAACCGTGTCTCGTAATGACTTTATTTTTCAGAAAACAATTCAACCAGCTTGTTTAAAGCTTTCTTCGTCGGTCTTTAGGAAAACAAAACCATCTGCACAAATGTTGGTTAACAAAACGCCTTCAGAGCAACAACGGGATGTTGATATGAGGTGGCTGTGGTCAGACGTTTTTATCTACAGTCAGAAAATGAATCAAGACGAGGGAACAACACCACCCCTGTTGCTTTCTTTAAGGTGTTGAGAAAAAAAGTACAGTAGTCTCCAGGACTTATGAGATGTTATTATGTATATACACTGTATCAAATAATATTATAAATGATCTATTATACTTTCCAAGAGTTTTGAATGCTTCATTTCTGAGGAAACTTTAAGTACCTGTCAGAGTCACGGTGCAGAATTCTCATCCCATAGTTGGAAACTTCAAAAGCACAACTCCTGATGGTAAACTGTTCGCTCGCTGTAAATGTTGTAAACGTGCAAATGTTAAGTTAAAGGCACACGAGGATGCACATAAGCAAACAGAGTATTTACAAAGACAATCAGTGTTTATATATAAATAATTATACGATAGCACTCGTGCAGAATCTGAAAGATGCCACTGCTTCCAAAGTGAGGCTTTGGTGCATCACAAACTTCCGTAACTGTCAGAGACTGTGTTGCAACAAATCAATCCTCTACAAGAATTGAACAAATCCACTCCTGCAGTTTCCCCTCCGATCCAGCAGGAGTCCCCCTCCACCCATAGAAGTGTTAGAAGGAGGAGGCAGGGATGGATGGAGGGCTGGCGGGCTGGATGTGCTTCAGGTGGCAGGAGTGGCAGAGCAGGTGACCGTTCAGAGGGTAGCAGCGGTGGCCCTCCTCGTCGTTCAGCTCCATCTCGCAGTCCTGAATGACACAGATCATTAGAGACGAGTGAGCGCAACAGGAAGGGCCAGAGGAGAACTGGACTCATCTGTGTGTTTTAGTTCAGTTCTGACCACTGAGAAGAGAAAAAACATCCCGAGAGAAAAAAAAACTGCTTCGGCCCATTATGAGGTGTTTGACTTGCAGATTTCTGAGGATAAATGTCGTCTAAAATATAAATTTATTGTGTGAATGTTTATGAAGCATTCACTCTATTGTGATCCTTTTTTCATCCGTATGTTTCTCTGCATCTTTCTCGATCCACAATTCTGGCGCCATTTCAAAACATCATATATCAAAACGTTCAGCTCGTTCAGGAGAAGGGTGCTATGGTTTTTGGTATTGGTGCAGCTTTAGCTTTTTGACATATTTAGCCTTTTCTGCCATTTTTTTCCTCATAGAAAATGAATTGAGTTCATTTTTCCATCCTTCAAATCTTCAGATCTGTTTACAGCCTTTTACTGCTCCTTTCACATTTTGTTCATGTTCAGCTTCTTTCAGCTTCCTTGTGCAAATTTTAACTTTTTTTCCCAGCTACTTTTAGCTAATTTCAGCTGGTTTTTTTTCCCCCAGCTGTTAATTGTGCTCTTTTCTGAATCTTTCTTCCAACTATAAAAATGTTTGTGCTTTTCCTAACTTCCATCTGCTAATGTCAGCTTATTCTGCTCCTCTGGGCTTATTTATGCAAGTTTAAACGTTTTCTGCTATTTCAGGTACTATGTAGCTGTTTTTAATGCCAGTTTTAGCTTTATCAGCTAATTTCACATTTTTTTTGCACTCCTTTCAAATTGTTTCAGCCTAATTCAGCAAAACTGCTCTATTCACTTCTTTCTAGTAACTTAAGTTTCTTTCTGCTTTTTAGCTACCTTCAGCAGTTTTATTGTGCAAATTTCTGACTTTTTTTTCAGACAATATCCTATTTTTTGTGCTAATTTCTGCTTCTTTCAGCCTAATCGGGCAAACGTTATTTCTGCTTTATTCTGCTAATTTAGGCTTGTTCTAATCTTTCAGCTAGAATTTTTAAGCTAATTTCAGCTGTTCTTAGACAAGTTCAAGTTTTTTTGTACTAATTTCTGCTTCTTTTAACCTACTTAAATTATTTTAGCTCATTTCAGCTTGTTATGCTCCTTTTAGCTTATTTCTGCTACTTTCGGTTATTTCAGCTACTATTTAGCTGTTTATGCTAGTTCTAGCTTTTTCAGCTAATTCCACATTTTAGCAATAATTTTGACTTTTTTTTCTGCCTAATTCAACAAAAAGGTGCTCTCTAGAATTCCTTCTGGTAATTTAAGCTTGTTCTTTTCTGCTTTTTAAGCTACTTTTCAGCTGGTTTTTTTTTTTTTTTCAAGCTAATTTCAGCTGTTTTTCTGCAAGTTATTGAGCAATAGGCATTCACTGCATTTTTGAAGGGACTGCAATTTCTCTAGTTATGTTTATCAGTTTGAAACATTCAGTCACTCCCTCCATTATCTAACCAATTTTCAACTGATAAAACTAAACGTGCAGCAGCTGACAAAGAAAAAGATGGAGAGCAGTTTCATACCTGCTTGATTCAGCACTGCATAATTACTAAGACTAATTAAGATCACAAATCTGCTCATTCAATTTATTCTAATGAGCTTTTTAGAGACTCTGTGACTCAGAGCTGCACAGCAAACCTTTTCAGTTTTCCAAGTAACTTTTCTGTTCGTTTTAAACCCACCTCACAGTGATAACATTCCACGTGATAGTCTTTGTCCATGGAAACAACTCTTATAGTTTCATCTGAGCCCTGAAAGAAAAATTCACATGAAAGCAATCTCATCAGAAAACGCTTCACTGGTTTCTCTTCTCCTTCAGACTAAACCTTCAGAAGATCAATAAAGGTTTAGAGATGTTTGGTGTAACCACATCTATCTGTGTATTATTTCTGCTTTGAACTATATTTTCTAACTTTACTTCTAAAAAGAAAAAAAACATTTTTAAATCTTTGTAAATAAAGCAATCTTATTTTTAAAATGTTCGTCTGTGACATAAAGCAAAGTTTAGTGTTTTCATTGAATAAAATAGTAAATTACATATGTTTTAACAAACAGCCCATACTTGTTTATATTGATAACACGTTATACAATCAGATGCATCATTTTAAAGTAAAACTATCATTCCTAGAATGAATGCATGTTGCCCATCTCCTTCCATGACACCATTTCAAATAAAAAAAAAAATCTTAAATTATCTGTTAGCATTCAAAAACTCTGTTGGGACTTACTCTCGGATCATAAGGTGCACCAGAGTACAGTACTGTACAAGGCACATTAAGCAAAACCAAACAGTCAGATAAGTCAAACTTTATTCAACTCATTCACAATAACCACATAAAATCAGTTCAAGGTCAATAAGCACAACCAGGAGTAATACATAAGGCGCACCTGATTATAAGGCTTACTGTCGATTTTTGATGAAATTAAAGGATTTTAAGTGCACCTTATAGTCCAAAAAATATGGTACTGCCACATCAAATTTTAGCTCATTCAATGTCAAATTGCTCAAGTCAAACACTCTGTGTTGCCTAAAGTCAATTCGCTGTGGCGGCCATACTGAACTGGACTGACACAAAATGTTTTTAGCTGTAGATGTAAATAGATACTTGGAGAGTTTTGTTAACTTGTCTGTGGTTCATGAAATATTTTACTAACAGATATACACATCCAGGCAGTTAGATGACCGCCTTCTTTTCATGGCAGAGGGTAATAAAATGATAGAAACGTTGTCTTACCTCTGACGGCAGGATAGGCTGGTTACAGGCAGCACATTTAGGCGCCAGCACCCTGGAACAGAGAGAGGGAAGTTAACTCCATCAGCTGGAGTGAACGGTTTAAATTCATCCAGTCCCAAACTAAAAACCTTGTTAGTATGTTGTCGGTTCGAGTGAGTTTTTCTTCTCAAACTGAGCATGTGGCTGGATGTGAGAAGAAATAAGGGATGCTCAGCAACAACGGTCAGGGCTACGGGCCTAACAGGGCTGGTTGGGTGGTACATGTCGTCCACACCGAGGGAGGAGCAGCTGCGGCCGAGGTACAACAAGCTCTACTGTTAGTAGCTCACATGTTAGTGCTGGTTTCAGGGTGTTCAATACACACCAGACCTCAATGCTCTCATACACAAACAAATCATTTACATTTTACAGACATTAGAAGACTGTCTGTCCTTAGAGGGTGTTGCTGTTAAATATGGACAGGAGCAGCCATGGCCACTCTTCTCTTCACACCTGTAATGGAACAGTTTTCTCTTTCTCCCATCATGCCAGGCTAAACGCCTTAAAGTTGTGGCATAAGGAAGTCTATTCAGTCTATTCCTGCAGCATCAATTTGAAGGTAACCATCTGTGCTATGATGAATAAAACCCCACATTTCAGAGTTGTGCTAAAGTCATTCAGTATAAACAAATCCAGGTTTGGGCTTGTGTTTGTTTGGACTACATTGCAAAGAGGTCTGACTTACCTGTGGTAGTCTTTGACACAGTAGATCTTATTTTCAGTGTCCACAGTGAAAGGTACTCCGTCGAGGCTCTCGTTACAGATGACACAGCGGAAACAGCCGGGGTGGTACGATTTTCCGAGAGCCTGCAGGATCTACAGAAAGACATTTTAAAAAAGCACTGACACAAATACAAAGTACAGTATAACATCTCACTCGTTCACAAACTGAATCGAAACTATCAAAGTTCATGCTCAATAATCCAGGTTGAAAAAAATATACTGTATACAGTACTGTATATCCAACAAAGTTAAGTCAGGTCCTCTGAATGGTTTCTTTTGTTGAAACGTTTCTTCAGGACTTCATCAGGCAGAGGAGCCACAACAAACTCAGTCCAACAAGCAGCACACTCACATAGTGAACCAACTAGTTTGATGGTGATAGGATGCTTTCTGGAGTCTGCCCTCTCCCCTGTCGACTCCTCTGAGGCAGTCATGGCTACCTCAGAGGAGTCAAGTTAGTTGTGGCTCCTCAGACTGATGATGAAGTCCTTTGGATGAAGGACAAAATGTTTCAACAAAAGAAACCATCCAGAGGACCTGACTTAACTGTTGGATTTTTCACTTGGATTATTGAGCATGAACTTTGATGTTTTGAACCATTTTGGCCACAACTGCCTCAGAGGAGTCCGACAGCAGAGAGGGCGGACTCCAGAAACTATCTTATCACCATCAAACTGCTTAGCCCACTATGTGAAGGTGCTGCTTGTGTGAATGAGTTTGTTGTGGCTTCTTGGACTGATTAAGTCCTTTGGATGAAGGACGAAACATCTCAACACAAAGAAACCGTCCAGATGACCTGACTTAACTTTGATGACTAGTTTAAAGAGTCAGGTCCTAAAAGTAATTTGATGCAGTTTTACAATACTACCTAATGGGTCTAAGCTGTTACTGTAGCACAGAAGAGGAGGAAAATAAATATTTATCAGAACAATACAAGAATATCTGACAAATTGGAAGTGAGTTCTACAATAAACACTGTTTCCTGTTTACATATCAAGAACTGCATGAAGTTAAAGAGGCACAAAAAAAAGACACCTTCACATTTTCTGCAGGATTGAAAACAGATGATTCATATCAAAATAAATCTTTAATTTCCTTCCTTAATGACATTATGTGTGTGCGGTATGTTTTATGAAGTCTGTGTAAGAGAGAAGAAAGAGATGCAAAGTCATTCCTGCTGCCTGAGACTTTACCCACATGTGCTTACAGTTTTTTTTTTTCTCCAGTTCTGATTCTCACACACCGTCAGCACACCTACCATGTCCATGATCAGATGTCCACACGCGTTGCACTTGTCAGCAGACTGCTGGAAACCAGAGTACTGGAACAGAGAAAAGACAAATATTTTACTGGAATTTGGCCCCTGATTAGAGCTAGCTCCATCTTTCAGGCTGAACACCCCAAAACCCACACATTACGTCCCACAAAGAGCCCACAGTTGTTTGTAATGTTCAGCATGTGAAGTTAATTAAAGCTGTAGTGTAAAGCTGACTAAAACTGCCACAACTCGGAGCAAAGACAGTTTTATTTATTTGTGCAACTAAGGATTTTTTGGTAAAAAAAAAAAAAAAAAAATATATATATAGAAGAGTTTTATCATGAGAGCTCCTAAAACTTCCACAAAGTTACTAAGATGATAAACACAAAAATACTTTTTAAAATTGCTATATTCCTACTGAAAAAAAAAAAAAAAAAAAAACAAAAAACAAGTGCCTACTAATAATAATGTACAGTGTAGTCCCTGCAGGTTTCTCAGAAAGCTGTGTAATGGTGTGCAGTTCATGTGGTCACACTGTACTGGTGGAAATGGCTCGACTGACCTCTGACCTATACAGCAAAGCAAAACATCTTCTCAGGTTACCTCCCTGCCTCCAGTCACACCCACATGTGAAAACTGACTGAAGAGGCTACAGTAAATATGAGACGGGTCACAGGGTCAAAGTTCACAGCTGACTAACTTACAGAGATGAGGTATAAATACCCCACAAAAATCACCTGTTTCAATTATTTTTCTATTTAATTTCCTTTTTTTTTTTAGTTTATTTTAAGAATTTCAGTTTAAGTTATAAGAACACACACCTGAACTACAAAATATTGATGACATATTGATCACCCACCAGGAAGTCCTCTTCACAGAAAACCTTTCCTCCAACATAGTAAAAAGCTTTTCCTCTCAACCTTCGACCTGCAGAAACAGAAACAAATAAATAGTCCTGGTGAAGCTCAATAATCCAGGTAGAAACATCTAACAAGGTTAAGTCAGGTCCTCTGGACAGGTCCGATCAGAGGACCTGACCTTGTTAAGCATTTGACTTTTCATTTGAAATCATAAAAAAAAACACAACTCAAAAATCTTGCTGCCTGTTTATTTTTATGAAAATATGGAAATTAAAGCAGACTAGAAAAGGCCGACAAAATGTTGAGGGGAAAATTCTGCGTGAGCCATGAGCTCAATCTCAGAAAATAGTTCCAGCGCTAATGCACGAGGAGGACCGCGGTGATTAATTGCTGCCATTCGACATAATGAGTCCTCTTGCAATATTCACCATATCCTGCTGAATCCCAAGAAGATAAATCAAATAGTGAGTGTGTGGTGTGCTGGTGCCTTAATAGAATTCTGCAGGGACACGGAGAGCGTGCTGCAAGGAACACGTATGGATCAAACACGTGGAGAAAATGCTGATGATGTTCAATTAGCAGACAGGTGCAAGAGATTAAACACTGCTTGAGTTAATCTCATGTGACCAAAGTCTACGAGAACCTGGTGTTCTCCCTCTGTGTTCGTTCCAGTGGAGTCCCACGTGGTTGGTTGTTTCCTGTCTGTCTGTTTGTGTATGGTCTGGATCTTGCGTCTTATACCAGAGCACGCACACACACCAAACGCTCTCGCTCACTTCACATAGCTATTCTTGCTCAGGTCCCACAGGAAGAAGAAACATTCCTCACATTTTCTGAGTGGGAGGTTGGAGGAGAGGACAACAGGAGGGGGGTGGGGTGGGGGACCCACAGAGAATGGCAGCCATCTGTCAGGCTGTTTACCTGACCATTAACACACACAAACACACTCTCTCCAGCTCCTGAGTAAGCCCAATTATCATAAAAAGTTAATGAATAAAAGGGTTATCATAGAGGAATAAAACAAAATCCACACAAAGGCTGGCCTACCATTTTCATTCAAACTAGCTTCAGCATACAAGTTATTTTTGATAGCTACTAGTTGACTGTTTGGGAGAGTACCATATTTTCCGGCGTATAAGTTCCACCTTTTTGCATAAATTTGCAAGACCTGCAACTTCTACACCGAAGCAAATACAAAGTAATATATGTTTTTTCCCCATATTTATAAACCATTTTTTGACTGAGATATGACTATTTCATTCATTCGGACATGGAAAATATTGAACAATACCATTTTCAGCTGCTAGAGGGCCCTCGAGCAATATGGCAAGCCAAGTAGGCCTGTTGCAATAAACAATAAACCAATTACAGGTAGTCCTCAACTTAATGCGCCCTCGACTTACAGCAACTCGGACTTAAGAACAGGTGTGCGGCGCAGCGTTAGCATACATTTTACATGTATTTCCTCGACTTACGGCAAA
>JARVGV010001153.1:22951539-22964083 GCA_031762435.1 Hypsolebias longignatus | reverse complement strand
GATTTTATCAGAAATATGTTATCCCTGCTGAATTCTCGACACCTAGCTTCTTCCATTACCCTTTATGAAAATAACCACAGACCTCTATAACTACGCAATCTGAAATTGAATTGGTGTTAAAAAAAAAAAAAAAAAAAGGGAATCAATCCACTTTAGCTTGGCCCCACTTGATCTATTATTCAGTAGTCCAGTCCAGATTAAACTCTAGTTCTCCAAACTGAGTTTCTTTAAAAAGCTATCTACAACAGGTAAAATATTAGTGGTCATAACTTCTCCACAGAACCCCACTTCAAAAGTAGGAATTATTGCTTTAAGAAAATCCAAGCCATTCCCAATCCCATTCCAACCAGTGTGTACAAACTGGGCAATTATTGACTAACAGCCTTAGGACAATGTTCTCAAAAGGAGTCCAGAGTGAGAAAGATGAAAGGGAGTCATAGACCATACCTCTTCTTTACATTCTTGTCTTTTTGAAGGGACCAGTGAGTCAAGGAGGGAAGGCTTTAAGCTTTTTTTTTTAAAGATAAGAGCTTAATTAAAGTCAGGAGTCAGGACTGGTGGCTTGAAAAGCACGAGAAAGAACCAACTGTTGTGCTTTCATAAAAAAAAGTTAAACACCTGAGGGACAGAACAAACCACAAAGCCGTTTTCTAATTAAACCATTCTCTGAATTCTTCTGAGTAATCCCATCGTAAAAGAAGAAGAAGAAGAAGAAAAAGGCATTCAGAGTGACCCTGTCGCTACTCAACCCTTAACCTCGTCCTGCTCCTTCATCTTGGCAAATTACTCAGGTGAAACATCCCGTAGAGAAGTATTATTTATTATTAATTTCTAATTTGAAAAAGGTTTACTCTAAACTTCAATTACACATTAAGTCAGTAATGATCTGTACACAACAAACTATAGAAATCTCTTGAAGTGCAACAGCTGGTCGACATAAACTGAAGTTAAAGTTGCACTGTATAGAGTTGCATTCGGGCCTAAGAAAAACCGGCCCGGCCTGGCCCGGCCCGAACCCGTATCATTTTTTCCCGAGCCCAACCCAAAAATGACAGAGTAACTGTAATTATAGGCCCGAACCCGAAAAAAGACATTTTTTTTAAAGCTTTTACTGCTTTTGTAAACAAATCAGTTTGACATATTTTAAAAAACATATTTCAAAGAAAGGAAGATATAAAATTTCTTGTTTTACCAAATGAATATTAACAAAATGAATAGCTTTTAAAAAAAATCAACTCTAAAGATTGGCTATTATACAGATAAACAAAAATATTTTTAGAGCTAAATTATTTGGAAAAATATAGAACAAGGCTATCTGAATTTAACGCGCTGCTCGCGTCGGCTTTTGTAGCTTCAGATGCTGCAACTTCCTTCACTGCAGATGACAACAGGTGTGGAGATGCATGCGGCCGGTGATCCGCTGATCCATCTGAGCTTAACTGGATTTTTTGTACCTCTTTCAAACTGCCGGTCAGAACTGCCTCCTCCTCAACAAGTAGATTAATACAATATTCTATCGTGCATTCTTATTTAGTTTTTTTTGTGCTGTATGATTTGTAAAACTGCATCAAAGCTTGAGACTGGCCCGGCCCGCACATTAAGCACATTATTATGACTCGGCCCGAATTTGGGCTGGGCTTCAGGCTCTGGTTAGAAATGACAGCTCTACTGTGATACAACAATAAAATTAGCTTCTAATCAGTGTGTTAATGTTGAATTCAACCATATCATGCAGTGAAAACTGTTCCTTCATAAAGACAGCTCTGGTAGTCACTAGAACTGTTCTCCTGCCCTTCATTCACCTTGAAGGTATTTGTGGACAAAGGGCATATTTGCCTTCATGAAGACTCATTTAACTGTATGTTTACTGGGTGTGGAGGGATGTGTCCCCCCCAGTGAATGGTTTCCCTGTCCTCACTATCCTGTATCTATTTCCACTCAGCTGACACAACAGCACCCACTGTCCTCCAGGAGTCCAACCTAACCAAGGGCCCCTGTGCTCCTGCATTCCTCGCTGGACGAAATGTTTTCCCTTGGCCACTTAAAGCAAATGCAACCCCTAATGCCCTCACATGGAGCAAGGTATGAGAAGTATGTGGTGTGTAAACTGGAGTCCCCCCACCCCACTGTGTCAGACACTGGCCACATCTCTCTTTTATCTGCTCAGTCTCGCACATACACAGGATGGCGCACAAAAGAAAACGAGATGTTTACCACATCTGAGCACAGAAATGTCTGAGGTCAAAGGTGCTGCAGAACAATGAGCCTTTGCAGGGAATCCCACCACATTGGCACAGATGCTCCACATACCCCATGAACTGATAATTAGGGAAAGGATGAGAATTAGTTGCAGTGAAAAGCCCAGTCGTGTTTCAGCAACTCAATAAGACCGTGAGCTGTAAATAATGTATAACAGGACTCGACTGATCTGAGAAACAAGTCAAAATGACCACATATACATAACTTCAGCTGGGGAACGTTTAAATGTAGAAACTAAGATCAGAGCAAAGAACAGAGTGGAATTAAAATGTTAAAAACTATTTGCAGATTGAAAAATACACTTTGCTTCATTTCAAAGAGTGATCTTGGTAAGTAAGCTCTGAGCTAGGGACGTGCAATATGGCATAAAATTCATATTGCGATATGTATTGTGAAGGGTGACAATAACGATACACAGTACTGTACATCACAATATGGTTTTGGTATAAAACTTGCAATAAGAATGGGAAAAAAAAGCATAGGGTGTCCGTTTGCCATCATTTATTTTGAAAACTGCAATACCACAAAATAATCTCAATTAAGAAAATTCCACTACTAGGGCTAGAGTTTTAAAATAATAAACAAATCAAGTATAGGGCTTATTTCTTGTAGGGCAAAACAATGCAAAATGCTGTATATCAAATGTAGTTTTAGCCAGTTTTAAAGTTTTAAACAAAAGAATATGTTGTTAACTCTTAACAGTTTAAAGTATTCTCACTTGAGAAATGAAAAGTAACAGAGCAGCGTTGTACACTGAAAACACTTAACCCTCCAACCCTCTAGTGGGTGTCTCCTTCCGCTTTAAGGAGAGCTGACACAAAATGGCGACCAGTTTCATCTGTGGCTTTGACCAGAGTGTCTCGCAGTAAAATCACACAACACAGCTTTCTTTTCAGAGATCAGAGAGCAGGTTTCTCTAAAGCTGACCAACATGCTGGTGAAGATTCTCAGTCATCCAGGACATGATCAAATCAAAAAACGTTCAATACAGAACCAACTGGACTTTATTTGTTACAGACGACGTTTCGCTCTTCATCCGAGGAGCTTTCTCAATTCAAAGAGCAGAGAGTGGGGTTCAGGATTTTAAAGCTGACCGACGGTTACTTTAACTTTGGACAGAAAAGAAAAACTTTCAACAGAACTCAGCGTTTTGCGCATGCGTCCTAATACAGCAACACTATGGCAAGCCAGACGTGGTTAGCTTGTAGCTTCGCTACTTAGCTCTCGAAGCAAAGACTTTAACACCACTTACGCACAGTTTTCAGCCCAAAAATTAACAGTTAAATCTGAACTCTGATTTTAAACTTTAACACCACTTATGCACAGTTTTAAACTAAAAAAGTAACAATTAAATCTGACAACTGATTTTACATCAGACACAGCATTACTGCGGTTAGCCGGTAGAAGACAAATCTCTATCGTTTCTACCATGTACCGTTTATACTGCGCATTCCTACTTCGAGCCACTCTCACTTCCACATATAGTAAACTTTTCGAGCATGGTTGTGTTTGACTTTGGCCTGTGACTTTTGGCATCCCGTCCTGCATTTACTGGTTCAAATGTATTCTTTAGAAAAATTTAAGACATGGGCAGGTTGAAATAAAATGCATCTTGGCAGTCGGAGTAAGTGGCACACCCACAAAGCAAACACTAGCGATACTTGACAGTAATCTCTCAATAATGGTGCGTTTTCACAAGGGAAGGAAACAGCTGAGGAAAGTGCCACTTTCATTCACAAGTAAAGCCTGTTATTAAGGAGGTGATATTTGCTTTATGAGCAGTGAATAGTGGTTAGATGGGAAGCTAAAGCCCCATAGTGACAGTATGTACTTACTGCAGGCGCTACAGGTGAAGCAGGTGTCGTGGTAGAGGCTTCCCATGGCCTGGCAAGCCTGGCTGGATCCATAAACTGCCTTCTTACACTTCACACAGACCCCTGAAACAAACAAAAAATAAAAACACAGTTATGTTAGTGTACTATGTCAAAACAAAACTAGAAAAACTGCATTTTCAGAGGAAGTGCAGAGAGAACGCTCTGTTGAAGGACTTTTATGGCTGACATTTATGGAAAATTATGGGGAAAAAAAGGTTAAACGTTAGAACAACCTGAACAGAACATTAGCTAAAAACTCAAATAAGTAAGCACTGTTAGCTAAAAGCTAAAATAATTAAAATAGTAGCCTGAAGATAAAATATAAGAAAACAAAAACATAGCAGGTACGCTGACATAGCTTTCAACCAGAACAATGTTTTGGAAGAATCATCAGTCCATGTATCCATGTTTGGAACCACTTTGGTTATGGCTGCCTCAGAGGAGTCAACAGGGATAGGGCAGGCCCCAGAAACCATCTCATTACCAGCAAACTGGTTGGTCCACTATACGAGTGTGCTGCTTGTGGGACTGAGTTTGTTTGTGGCTCCTCAGACTGATGAAGTCCTTTGACTGAAGGATGAAGTGTTTCAACAACAACAACAAAAAAAGAGACCGTCCAGATAAACTGACTGAAATTTGTTGGATTTTTTTTTTACCTGGATTATTGAGCATGAACTTTGAAGATCTCAGTACAGTATATTTCATTAGGATTATTTTTTTATTAGTTAATACTGTATTTTGAATAGTATAAAAGTTACAAAAACAAAAAGTCCTAACACTAGTCATAATCAAGCTCAGCTTTTATGTATAAGAGTGGTTAATAAGAGTGTAAAGAATGTAAAAGTACAGTAGTTAGATTGCAAAAAACGTATGAAAGAAACGAAAACAGTTAAAAAAAAAAAGAGTTTGAATATTGACTCTGTGATTTTACAATACAGTACATGTACAAAAAATTACCCACAGTATAAGCTCCACTAATAATTAATGGCAACAGATTTGAAAAACAGTTCTTTCACAAAAGTCAGGAAGCTGGCTTAGGAATCTGTATCGGTGAACAGGAAAATATATCCCCGTCTGCTTGTTGGACTTGGCCCCAAAACTTGACGTTTTATTAATAGAGAAGCTGATCAAATCAAAGTGCACATGCTCTCACAATACACACAGTTTGCACATTAATATCAAACCTCTGAGGTCTTTTTCAATGATAATCCTCCCACTCAGCCAAGCCAAATAGCATATGATCAAAATGTGCGAAGAAAAGAAGCCAAACCCATGACAGAAGCAGTTTTCTGTTTATTAGAACAAGTTAGGCATTTCAGAAAGCAGAACATGTGAGTAAGTCGCAAAAATTACAAAGCGGCTCCTTTGACTTTGGACAGCTCCTGAACAACACAAGGGCTAGTGTGATCAACGTGTAACTACTTTTATCATGCGCTCCCTTTTTTCCTTGTATCCCACTCTTCTGCTTTTAATTTCTGCTTCTCAAACATCAGCTAAAGGTGTTGCACGTAGTATCTGGATGATTATGAATGCTGCTGCTAACAGGTAGTCAGTGAGCTCGGTCAGATCTGGTATATTACCTTCTAGTCATTCAGCATTAAGTCCAAACACAGAGGCTAATAATACAGAACATTTTCCTTTGCGTGTGTGAGATTATGTGCATGGGCACGAGTTTATTTGTGTGTTTTTATAGAAAGATTCCCTGGGGACTTAACATTTGGAACTCAGCAGAAGCGAGCTGCCCTACTGCTTCTCCTTGAGCGCTGACAAAGAAACTTTTGTTTCCACTCTACCCAACACGCATCACAGAGTTGCCCACTCCAAGAACACACTGTTACACCCAGTGATCGTGTTCAACTGATTCTGCTCCATTTCTCTATGATAACAACACACACAACAGATCTCTGTGTGGTTCTTAAAACTACGCCAACACATCAAGGGCCCCAATGGCTGTAAAGATGATTTAGATAACAGGAGGATATTATTAGAAAGCTAAGGAATGCTGCTCTTACAAATGTTGTTTTTATTTTAAAACAATGAAATAGTCATATATTCAAACTACTAGTTAGTTTAATTTCTTCAGTTCTTTCTCGTGTCCTTTTATTTATGCCACCGTCTCCAAGCCATTAAACATAGCTGATCTCACCACACTTGTAAATCTTTCCTTTGACCTTTGCTGCCACCTTTTATTCATAAATCACTCCTGAAACGTTTCTTCATCCACTACATCCTACATGGACTCTCATATTCACCTCTTACCACACTTCTCATTTTCCAGGAAAGTGGACCCTAAGTACTTGAAGTCCTGCACCTTTGTAACCTCCCTCCCATTCACACATGTACAGTAGTCCCTCGCTACTTTGTGGCAGTTTTTCAATGATTGTCAACTTTAATAATACTCACATGATTGGAACATATGGGATAAAGTTAATGAAAAATACTTCGGACAGGCGCTGTCATTTTGTAGTTTTCTTTCAATAAGCCTATACTGTAGTATAACAGCGGTCAAAAAAAAGAACTACACTACCCAGAAGTCAACAGTGCTTCCAGCTGCTGCTTTCTGCTGAAATGGAGGTAAAGTTTTGCAATGCAAATCTACGCCATCTGTTAAGCTCACAGAACTGGCAGGAAAGTCACAAATAATCCTGAAGCTTCCTGAAGCTCAATTATCCACGTGCACATCAACCTGGACAGGGCAGTGAGCTTTGTTGCTGCAGGGTAGGTCTGCAGAACCAGAATCGAGCCAAACCGGAACCGAGCTGCTGTTCTGTAGAGCTCACAAGTAAAATTTTGCAGTACTGTACAGTACATATACAGTACGGATGTTGTTTAAATTATGTTGGTTTAAGAGCTTAGAACATTGTAAGAGTGTGCGAAGAGTTTATAAAGCCTTAAAATGTCTATAAATACTAAAATAAATATAGTGTTCCTACTTTGCGGTTTTTCACTTATTGTGGGGGTGTCTGGAATGTAACCCTCGCAATAAACAAGGGACTAATGTACTCTGTCTTGCTATGGCTGACTTTCATTAAAGTGTATACCTCCACCTCTCCACATTCTCTTCCACCTATTCCATGTTCTCACCACAGATCATAATGACATCTGAAACATCATAGTCCATGCAGGGGCCTGACCTCATCTGTTAGTCGGTCCATCACCAGAACAAACAAAAAAGGGCTCAGAGCCTATCCTTGATGCAATCCACTGCTTCTGACAGTTTATGCTGAATGTTTCATATGTGCGCCTTTAACCTTTAATAAGGCAAACTATTTTTATGCACGTCTACAGGAGAATTGCTAATAACTTATTGCAGGGAGGAGAGAAACAAGAAGAAAAGCATTGTTTCTGAGTATACAGTATTTGTAAATCTGGTGGTGCTATCACTCTGCCAATTAGCCCCAAAGACCCAAATAACTATATTGACGAAAGCAGTCACAGATTTAGGAACCTTTCCCATCGTCTTCCCCATTTTCTCCCGAATATTTTTCCCATATACTGTATTAATATGCAAAGGCACATGTCATGCTTAGGCATACAGTAGTTAGAGACCCAATGTGCAGACAGATCAGGCTGGTCTCAGATTGTAAAAAACCTAAACTGATTCATTTACAAACAAAACAAAATGCTGACATGGTAGCAAACCTACAAACAGAACTCATAGGGCTCAATATGAGCACGGAGTCAAGACAGACACATTAGGTGTTGCCAAACCGAAGAACCAAACTCAACCCAGGGAATATAAAGCCAAAAACTAAATATCGGAACCACCAACGTCCGTGCAGAGAGACAAGGACCAGGTGCGAGTGGACAGGGCAAGGGCAGAAACAAAGACATGTGACCAGAAACAAACGCAGAAACTAAAGAAAGGCAAAAGAAAATACAGCAATCCAAAACTCCATCAAACCCCAAAATACCAAAAGTACTGATAATGATAGCGCTCAAATGTGTACAATGGTTTATCTCTCTCTCTCACACATCTATGAGCATGCACACACACAAACACACACACACACACATACATACATATACACACACACACACACACACACACGCACACACACACCAGCCTTCAAAGCTTCGCCAGAGCAGAAGCCAAAAATCCCTGGTTAAAAGTTAATAGGGTGCTTTCCCCTCGACAACCAGATGGGATGAATTAATCCTTCATCTTAACACATTCACTCTCTTGTAAATATCTATGAAAGTGTGTGTGTGTGTGTGTGGGGGGGGGGGGGGGGGGTGATTCTGAGCTGACCCACTGCTTCTCCCTTCATGGATAACTTGACTGTAAATCTCACATTCCTTTATGCTCATGGGGCCAAATACAAAAGGCATTTCCACAAAACATTCCTAAATCACTCCAGTCCAATACTCTGCTCATCCAGTTTGCACCACAGGTACACCTAAACTTAATTCATGCCCCCCTTCCACCCACTCACCCACACTCCTCTCCCTGCTGCATCTTAAAACCTAATTTCTAAAATTCTTCCAGACATTCCACTGTGTTCCCCACAGTGCAGCCTATTTGGCATTGAGCACATTTTCCCAGACCCTACAACTGCAGTTATACAGATCCACACAGAGGACAGTACTAATGGGAAATCCAAAGAGTCCTTAATATGGACACGGCTCAGTGAGTCGGGTAAGTTCTTTTGGCACTAGGATAGGCACAATATGCACACTTCTGAACTCATAAAACTTAAACAACATAGATGAATCTGAAGCACTAGAACATCCAAATGATCGCATTTCTCTTTCATTCGTCTAATTATGAAGCCTTTTATGAAGGTCTTTTATAAGATAGTCAGTCACAAGTTAGAAAATAGCAAACAGTCTGTGGTATTTTCCTAGAATGACTCAGAATTAGCCATGCTCTAATGGGAATCTCCCAATGGGAACATTCACATCCATGGGCCACGTGAGAATGAGCATGAGAAATTATCTACATACTGTATAATATACATATACTATACCCAGTACTAGCATATATAAAAATAAACCTTTAAAAAAAATGCTCACTTGTGATGGTTGTTCTACACATCTGTAATATCCCTGTTCAGATCATAGACTTCTATACAAGGGGTATGGGGTGGCTGAAGATAGCTGTGAATCACAATTATGGCATATCAACAGGAAATTCCTCCTACAAGGAGATGAGGGTGAGCAATGTGCATGTATATGGGAGGGCGCTTTTTTGTGGCTTCTTAGACATCAGCCATCTCAGTGTCTTTCCTTCTCATTGTCCCGCTTCAAGAAAGAACACTAGAAAGAAGAAAAACAGCGGCT
This sequence comes from Hypsolebias longignatus, assembly GCA_031762435.1. Taxonomy (NCBI): domain Eukaryota; kingdom Metazoa; phylum Chordata; class Actinopteri; order Cyprinodontiformes; family Rivulidae; genus Hypsolebias; species Hypsolebias longignatus. The sequence goes on along the minus strand of JARVGV010001153.1, from coordinate 22,954,667 downwards.
TCAAAGGCCTGGCAAAAACCAAACAGATCCCTTCTTTGGTATATTTGGTTTCTGTGTACATGACAGCAGCCTTTGAACTGATCTTGTGCAGAAGTATACATTTTCAGCAATCCAGACGGAGCAGCTAAACCGTTAAAAGCACTGATTTAGGAAATGGAGGCTGCATGGTTTTCCTAACCATGATCTGCAGGGAGAGTAATGAATGAATGAAAGATTTGCCCCCAAATGCCAACAATACCAGTCACATGTACTGTATTGCTGTTTTGACATAAATAATGTCATAAATGACTAAATTTTAGCCATTTTGTTCAAACTTTGAAGATAAAATTATGGCCGGGGTGGGGGCGTGTCATACTATGTTACAAGATTTCTTTCATTGTGTCAGTGCTCCTGTGATGGACTTGCGACTTGTCCAGGGTGTACCCCACCGATCACACAGTCATGGCTGAACATGGGCACCTGTGACCCCCGCGACCCAAAAAGGAAGAGGCGGGTAATACTAAAGGATGGATGGATGCATGGATGGATGTCAGTGCTTGGAGTATATGAGGATCACTCTCGGCTACTACCACAACCAATTGTAGCTCAGTGTCTATTAAAACTGTCTGAGTTATAGCCAATGCTGTGTTTACTAATTTAACTCTAAAAGTTGTAGATATACATCTAGTGGTGTGTATGCACTCACACACACACACACACAGAGAGAGACATAGGCAAAAACATGATCACTTCTTTCCCATTAGCAGCATGAAATAAATGTCACAATTTCAAAATCATACCATAATACACTTGTCAGAGTGAGTGCTATGCAAAACTTGTTGCAGTGCAAGTGTAAATAGATTTGCACGAATCTCTACACAATGTTTGAGATTAAAACATCAAAATAGCGGAATTATCCCTGGGTGGCAGAGCCTACTATTCTGTATGCATTCAACAAGAGACCTCACACACTGCTGGCCTAATAAGTTCAATCATTTTATCAGTAAAGACCATGAATGCTATTGAAGGCATAAAACATCTGGGATACACTCCAGTTCAATCCACGGGGACATTTTCTGTGTGTGTGTGCGATGTAAACCCAGTAAAATGACAAGGGCTGACTGTACATAATAATATGAAATCAAAAACAAGAGGGTTTATGTTCTCAGCTGTGAGTGGGGGGGTCCTATCATTCAGCTTGCTCTCTGACTGACACAACCCCTCCTCTGTTGGTAATGGTAATGTGAAGTCTTACCAAAGTAGTCTGTCTTTTTCTGGGCATCCATCTCTTTCTCCAGTTGCTTCGTGAGGGCCTCTAATTTTATTTCTGCTGCCGAGGGCCCCTGTTCGGATGGTTGCGAGAGCAGAGGGCCTTCAGCTTCCCCGCTGATGACCTGTGCTGTGACAGGTACTGGGCTTTGACCTAGACTCTGTGTTTTGGAGACATTGCCAGGGCACAGAGCAGCAGAATTAGTCACAGACACTTTTGGTTGGGTTGATTCAGATGATGCAGAAGCTAAAACTGGTCCATTATGGCTGGTTGGAGAGATGGAAGGAGTATAATGTGCCACAGGCTGAACATGGAAGTCAGCTCCTCCTGTGAAAGCACTCAGAGCCAAGGCAGGTGTCTTATCTGGTGTTGCTGGGTCCAGAGTCTCTGCAGGCCAAACCCTGGCTGGACTCTGACTGTGGCTGGTGGTGGGAGTTTGTATGAGCTGAGGCTGCTTCTGGGATTCACTGCGCCCAGACTCCACTGCTGGGGGTGTCATGATCTCTTTGGAGGGGGACCAAGCAACTGGTGGGCTCACGGGGTGCCTGGCAAGGTTTCCACAATTGGTTGGAGAAGGGTTCTGGTATGAATGCGTCTCCAAGAGCTCCAGCTTATCGTCATTGTTTCCGTAGGAGTGCGCCCTGATGACTGGATCAAACTGGGAGCCAGTCTGGTGCTTGTGACCGTCAAGCTGGTTTCCAGGCGTGGGGCCAGAGAGGATCGGGGGCTTGGCCGCCGCCTCAGCCGGCTGTCTGGAGCTGTTGATGGGCGGTCTGTTGTTGGGGTGCGCGCTGCTGGGACCCCCATTCATTTTAACGAGCTGGCCGCTCTGGGCCAGTTCCTCCTGCTGCTTCTGCATGTGTATTTTAGTCATTTTAGAGGCAAAAACTCTCCTCGTTTCTTCAAAGTCGGGGTTATTTCCCGCATCCCTCCTCATTCGAAACAAGCCATCTCGGGATGCTTCATACATGTTCAAGTCCTCGATGAACCTACTCGCTTCCAACCCTAAATCCTCGTATTTATCCATTTTTTTTTAAATATACTGTATACTGTATATATATATACTGTATATATAAAATAATTAAGCACAAGTTAAAGAAGAAGAGACACTTTCAGAATAACGAGCTACTTGAAGTCTTGGCGGAAGAAAAAAAACAAAAAAAAAGTGTCCAATTAAACTTTTCCAGCCGTGCTCGTATCCCTCCGCGGAGATTTAAAAACTTTTCCCGGTGAAACGCTCCGTCCTCAGATCAGCTCAGCGCCGCGCAAGAAGCAGCAGCGGCGGCTGATTCTAGATCTGAACAGATCCCAGATCAGATAGTCTGCTCCTCCGTCCCAGCGGGAAACCTTTGCCCAAAACTTTGTTCTCCGCTCGTTGAACCGTTAAAAAAAGTACTTTACGGTTATAAACACTGCGCTGCTAACAAATAAAACGTGTAAACGGCGGCAGCTAACTGTGGCGGAGACGGAGCCGTACGTGGCCGCCGGCTCGACGGTCGGGACTGGAACAGAACCGCTGGTTTTAAAGGCGCAGAGCTCGAAGTGGCTCGACCCAAAAGTTTTTGCTCCCGTCATCTATCAGGACCTACGTGTCACAGCCCACACGATTAGCCTGTTCATGACGAGAACACTGTCAGACTGAGTCCCTTTTTTCTGTTTCCTGTGAGCTGACATGTTTAAAAATAGCAGGTCGACTCAGTCATTGTAAAAAAATAATTAACTAAAAAGGTAGTGCTTTAAGTTCAAGTAGGTTTATTGTAATTTCAACACGTGGTACATGAGGTGGAACGAAATTATGTGCACAGCAGTGGTGGAGAAAGTACTCAAACACTGTACTTAAGTAAAAGTACAAATAAACAGACAAAAATGTACTCTAGTA
>JARVGV010001153.1:22925275-22935675 GCA_031762435.1 Hypsolebias longignatus | reverse complement strand
AGACAGACAGACAGACAGACAGACAGACAGACAGACAGACAGACAGACAGACAGACAGACAGACAGACAGACCGACCGACAGACAGACAGACAGACAGACAGACAGGTAGACAGGTAGGCAGGTAGGTAGGTAGGTAGGTAGATAAATAGATAGAGTATGTGTAAATTTTGATCTAAAAATGGTTAAAACAGCACAAATTATGCAGAATTACTGTAGTTAGATTGCAAAGAATAATATACATACCAAATCATAAAACAGGAAAAGAATAGCATAAATACTGAATCATTATTCACAAAAAAGCTACAATTATTTTATATTTAAGTCCTACTAATTCATAAGCCTGGCCATTAACACGAAGTTAAGCAAGTTAACACGAAGCAACATTGTAAACAATGTATCATAAACGGTAAAATTATGTAGCTGAGAAACAAACTTATGAATCTTTTCTTTTTTTAGATCTAAACATTTACCATTAAAAAAAAGGCATCATTACATTACTTTCCTTCCTGCAACCCTCTCAACACGATGTGTGTATCAGTGGTTTGTTTATATTGCACCACTCACTGTATTTGATTGACACAAACCTGTCCAAAGTTCAGAGGCTAAGTGAGGAGCCATGGGTGCTACCATCATCACCAGGACAGCCAGCGCTTCCTCAAACTCCACACTGTGTTGAACCACTCTGACTGTTGCATTCTGAATACACACACAGGAAGACAAAAACATGATTTTAACAGTGTTTGAAGCAGAAAGGAGGATTTTTCTTCTAGGACACTAGAGGTTGCACTCACATTCAATTTGTTGGTAAGACCCATCAGACGAGACATGGCTACATTTAAGAGAAAGTCCTCTGTGAAGTAAGTGGTCACCTGAAAATATTAAAACAATAAGTTCAAATGAGTGAAATGAGTCTGATGGCCTATGATTTCATTGTATTAAATATGGATTATGATATTCTGTGCCAAGGAATATTTTTAATCAGCCCTTGATGAATCAATTCAACATGAAAGTATCGTTCATTAACATAATGCACATCGCCAGCCATTTTGTGTGACAAAATCTTTAAATAAAGATTTTATGAGGTTTATTAACATTCAGGGTGTAATATAGATGCTTTTCAGCTATTGATACCAAATTAGCCATCTTTGTGTATGCTAATGTTATTAGCTGCGGTAGCCATCTTGAATTAACTCCAAATGTTACCCAGTTGGACATAGTCAGTGATTACTTTCTTGAAGTTTCAATGTAATACTTTTAACTTCCTTATTATCATCATGTGCAGCAGCTAAAAGCACATGCACTGTTAGCATGCTCATGCTTAGCCTTCGGGGAAGAGAAAGCCCTTTGGGAAAGAGGAGTTTGACACATCAAAGGTTGGCCTTGACTGTAAGGCCTCACATCCTGCCGAGGTTCTTTAAAAGCTCTGGCTCTGATGGGAAGAGGAGAAACAACCCAACTGGGCAGCCAACAGCAGCTATTTATAAAGTGTGAAAGGAGCCAGAGTGGATTTAAAAATCAATCCCCGTCCTCCTCTGCCACTGCTCTTTACTTTGTGGGTTTCAGATTGCACATGGCCACCTACTGTTCAGCTGTGCAACAAACGATGAATTAATTGCTTGCATTACTTTCATTACCTAAACTGTGACGTAAAAAGAAAAGCTCATCAAAGTGTCAAAAGCTGCAATGTATAAGATATCTACTGATAACTGGATGTAGATTTTCTTTGATGAAAAGCCAAGTTTAAAAAATAAGAACTTTTAGCTAAAATAGTGTGTTTGAAAAAGGGTCCATAGCTGACCCCTGCTGGTAAGAACTCCTGGAACGTCACTTTTATTAACACATCAAAACATTTTCAACCATTTATCAATAATCACAGACAGTTAGCCAAAGCTACAGGGGTTATAGCCACCTCTTGGACTGCGTAGTTCTTGTTCTCCCAGATGCTCCTGGCCTCTTCCAGCTCTTTCTTTTTCAGCTGGGAGGGATTGGGGACGTCCCCAAGTTGCCTCGCTTCTCTCAGTCTGGACACCAGCTGCCACATTCGAGACTGCCATCGCAGGACGCCAGGAAGAGCGTCCGCTGGAACACATCAGCACACAAAGGATGTCTGGACACTACAGAAGACACCTTCAAGTTTTGATGAATATTTATGAAAACACCTGTCCATCTGGGGAAACGAGCTGAGACATTTACAGTATATATTTTAAGTACGGTAAACTATATTTAAAGTAACTTGTAAGACTTCAGCTCACTCTTCAAATTCCAGAGGATGTCGTGGTCAGGTGGCGCAGCGTAAAGAATGTAGAGTCGAACCGTGTCCAAGCCGTACTGCTGCATAATATCTTGAGGGTCCAGACCGTTGTGTTTGGACTTGCTCATCTTCTCCCATGTCAACTCAACACGGTCACCGCTCCACGTCACCGGCTCCTCGCCTTTAAGAAACAGGTGACATGTTCCTTAACAGAGGCTTCGAGATTACAAGACACACTTTCCCCAGGAATTGCCCCATGTTTTCAAAATTGCAAAACCTTAAAGCTCTTGTTTTGAAATAATTTAAACTCTATTCTAGCTTTAGAGGTAATGAATCATTTGAACAGTTGTTGTTCTGAGCCATGTTCATACAAACAAACAAATAAACAAATACTGTCAGTCTATGTCTGATTGGGTCAGAAAATGAAATGGATTTTTATTCATGGGAGACGGTAATTTTTAACATCAAATATTTAAGCTATCTTTTACATTTTCCGAAAGAATTTTATTTTTACCATACTCAACAGAAAGCAAGAGTGATAAAGTGTGTGCTTGTGTCTGTTATTTTGTCTGTCTGTTAGCAAAATATCACATAAACCACTGAATAAAGTTGATTGAAACTCTTGGAAAGCAATCTAACCCTGTGATGGACTTAAAGCCCTGTCCAGGGTGTCCCTCGCCTCTCGCAAAGTGATGGCTGGATATGGGCACCAGTGACCCCCACGACCCGAAAAGGAAGAAGCAGGTAAAAAGATAATGAATGGAAAGCAATCTATGGGTGTAGAGTAGTTCCTCGATACTTTGCGGTTTGACTTTCGTGGACTCACTCTTTCGTGGGTTTTCAACGTAAGATTGTACACATTGTTTCCCGGTGGCCTGGCCCGCTCAGTGATCGCAGAGGGGCCGCCTCCTTTATCTTTCTGAGGCTGTCTGTCACAGCAGAGCAGAGACACACAACAGACAGGGGCACAACCTACGGCAGACAGCCTCAGAAAGAGAAAGGAGGGGAGGGGATGGGGTATATCTTTCCCCATCGCTGCTGTGGGAGCTTTAGTGAGGCGGATACCAGAGTGAGTGGCATGGATTGTGTATTTAAAATAATCAAGCGCAACCCGAACTGAGCCTTAACATGAACCAACCTGACCCGAAACGAGAAATGTCCCAGTGCTCCGGATAGCCAGTCTGCCCCCGGGGCTCAGTAACCGTAGTCTGTCTGCTCACTTTCGCTGTGCACTTTTAGAGCGTTTAGAAACATCGTTTAGAACATTGCAAGAGTGTGGGAAGGGTTTATAAAGATGTACAGTATATACACACTTAACTAAATACAACATCCCTATTTTGCAGATTTTCACCTATCGAGGGGTTGTCTGGAACGTAACCCCGTGAGGAACCACTGTACATCTATAACTAATTCACTTCTGAATTCAACAGCTTCAAAGATGGCGGCCACAGATAATCAACCTTAGGAAAACAAAAAGGCTCTAACTCGGTCAGTTCTACAGATGTTGAGCTAGAATTTGGTGTGGTCAAAGATGCAATCCATCGCCAACACAGATTATACAGACTAACAGATTTAGCATGAGATTGGGTATAGCATAATGTACAGTTTTACCAAAGTGACTTTAATGTGATCCCTTCTCGTTACAATATTACTGTATCTTCGTTTAGAACTCTGGCGTGAAAGACAACAGGTGATGTGCATTACTCCAAGGCATGACAGGTCTTTGGTTGACGATTTTTTTTTTCTTGTTAGGATTACCTGGTTTTGTTCAGTTTGGAGATGTAAAATTATTTGTACTTTTCTCAGAAAAATGTAAAGAGAAGGAATAGTACTTTTGTTAAAAAATACTGTTTTTTGTCATCATTTTTAGTGATATAACTTTTTTTTACTACCTTTTTTCATGTAACTTTTCCATTTATGTCTCTTTTGAAAATGTATTGATTGCTAAACAGAAATCCTACTATGGTGCTTTATGCATGAAAAGCTCTCTATAAATACATATTGATGCTCGTCACCCATAAATGTGTTACATAAACAAAGAGCTGTGTGTACCTGTGAAGTCTACTTGTTCTCTCTTCAAGTACTGGCCGCTGTCTGCCAGCTTAAAAGTCTGGCCTTTAACCAGACCCTGGATCAGGAGTTTCCTAAAAGGTTCCCTGGAAAACAGAACGTTTTTTTAACAAGCAAACTATATCTATCTGTCCAACATGAGCAGATCAAAGTAACGTCCTCCACCTGTGAGCCACCAGGCCTTGGTCCCGGCAAAAATGGGAGAGGAAACGGGCATAATACAAGTGCATGACAGCGTGCTCCTTCCCACCGATGTACACGTCCACAGGCAGCCAGTGGTCAGCTAAATGACGTTCAAAAGGCCTGCACAGGGAACAAAGGGAACATACAGAGGCTGGGAACAATGGAGCTTTGAAACAGTTTGCACAAAACTGTAGCTTAAAGTGAAAATCTGAAAATAAAGCAAAGATTAGCAAAAGTGATGCTAAAAGCTAAAAATTAGCCAAGCAACAGCTAAAAGATGAAAATACCAAATTGTAGCTAAAAGTTAAAATTATAAAAATTTTAACTGGCAAAAAAATGGTAGTAAAAGCGATTTGATTGCAAAATATAAACAGAAAAACAATGTGTGGGTGACAAAGAAAATACCTAAGTAAAACCACACAAACATATGCAAATGAAAGAACATCTGTCCTGTTCTCATAATAAATAATAGGGAAAGTAGTTTAAAGGGACGGTCTATTTCAATACAGGGAGTTGAATTGTGGAACAGCTTAGGAAATTATGTTAAAAATGTAAATTCAGTGCTTAAGTTTAAAAAAAAAAAAAATCAAAACTAAATTGTTAACAAAATACCAAAACTTTCAGTTAAGTGTTTAATATTCTAGATATTTGTTGACTGTAAAAGTTACTTATTTTGCTTGTTACTTATAGGAGGTTATTTGAATTGATTGTTTAAATTGTTTTTGAAAAAAGGGGCAGACAAAAAAAGATTTTTTTTCTTCATTCTGCCACCTTTCATTTTATGTTTTCTTTTCATAAAATATGTGAAATGGTTTATTTTGTTTTTTTAATGTAAAATGAATAAAATTTAATAAAAAATAAATAAACATAAAAAGTAGCAGCTCCTGATGGTAGTCAAATCCATAAGATTACTTGATCATTAGTAGGTGAGAGCACTTCAGTAAAAGCGCAAGGTTTGTGTTTGGTTTGGAACATTCAGCGTGTTTTGGAATAATGCAGAGCAGGAAAACATCTGCGATCTCAGAGAAGAGCCTTTTGCTTCTTCGTAATCTGTTATCCATTTTCAAACAATAACCATATATTTCAGACTATAAAGCAACTCGGATTATAAAGCGCATTAAACAAAACTAAAACATTCTGACAGATTTTTGAGCACCATGTACCACTTATAATCGGTTTGAGGTCAGCAAGCACAACCAGAATTAATACATATGGTACACCAGATTATAAGGCCTACTGTTGATTTTTGAGAAAATTAAAGGAAATTAAAGGATTTTAAGTGTGCCTTATAGTGCAAAAAATACAGTAGTTTGTCATTCTACTGTGGAAAATAATAGGTGGCTGAGAAGGCAAGCCTGGCATTGGGAGGTCACAGGTTAAAATCAACGAACTGTTACAACATAATCTGTGTGGAAAAGGTGAAGCAATCACCTCTGTCTCCACCCTCATTTGCACTGCGGGCCCTTGAGCAAGGCCTTTAACCCCACCATCTGCCGAAGTGCTGGGGTTAATGAGCCCTAAGCTTTTTTTACACGCCTGCGTAGAGTTTGGCCCTGAACAGTTTCTGACCCAGTGTATAATCTGGCCTGGGCCAAACTTTACCCAGTTTAATCTGGGCAGGGGTTCATTCTGGCCTGCTACGCCAGATCAATGGAGGCCCAGGTTAACAACGACCACCACTGGTGCTGATGACAAACTGTGCCAGCTGAAATTGTGCTATTGTTAAATAAAGGCCATGAGGAGGGAAACATGCCAGGAGACAGAGGGAGAAGAGGAAAGTCAGCTGCCAGGAAAAGGACAAAGAGGATGGATGCAGTTAGCTGGAGTGAGGACAGAGGGTGCAGAAGACAGAGTGAGATGGAGGAGGATGACTCGCTGTGACGACCACTGAAGAGGGGAAAAGAAAAAGAAGAAGGTGTGAATGAGCCAACCATCTTCTCTTGTTTTAATAAGTGAACCATAGTCCAGAATAGACGATAAACAGCATCAATTCTACAAAAATAAATTATTACAATAAAACCCACTGAAAAATAAAACAAATCCATGAACTGAATCAAAATGGTAAACAAAGCGTCTCAGTATTCCTCCTCAGTGATTTAAGAGACTGATAAGCTTCTCTGGAAAAAAATTAGCTCAAGTCGGCACTGGTGATGGTGGTTCTATGAGTTATGTGGTAAACAGAATTTAAATGAAAGAATTATGGGAATACAGTGTGAAATGTTATTTGTTGTAAATCAATGACTGTATTTACTTAATTTAAGATGTTTTTTTGTTTTTTTTAAATGCTGATAAGTAAATTTTCTTGTACATACTTGTACATGATTTTGACCTTAACTTGATAAAAAAAACAGAAAGAAGAGTCATTTTATTTTCAGTTCATATTTTTATCAATGTTCATATTTCTATTTATTCTTACGTTTTCTTTTATCTTTAATTTATTCCAAACACACTGCTGTTGATTCATATCAAGATATGTTTTTAATATTTTTTTTCCCAATAAAACAGCATAGGTTTTATTTAAACCTTAGAAATCCTTATTTCTTAAGTCTAGCTGCACAAATTATAGCAGAACCAGTGTCATACATTTTTAATCTGTCTATACAACATAATACTGTCCCAGATACTTGGGAAAACAGCTTTTGTGGTACCATTACTGAATGGAGGAGACCCCACTGTTTTGAAAAATTATCGACCAATCTCCAAACTCTGTACAGGTAGTCCTTGGTTTACGGCGTCATTGGTTTACGGCATTTCACGTTTATGGCTCCGCCCCCAGTGATGTCATCGCGCCATACGTTGCTTTTTTTATGCAGCATTTTATAATTTTTTCATTTTTTTAGGTATTTTGTTAGCTAACTGCTTGGAAACACATTTAAAAACATTAATACGGCCGTTCGAAGTTGTTTTACATTGAATAAACGTGTTTAAAAAGACGTGACCGATTGCGTTTTAGTTTCGGTTTCGTTTACGGCCGAAAATCCGCGTTTACGGCCGCTCGTGCGGGCAGTTCCGGTTTACGGCTAAATCGGTTAACGGCTGAGCCGGAGGAACGGATCTCGGCCGTTAACCGGGGACTACCTGTATTTTAGTTAAGGTTTTAGAAAAACTGATAAATACTCAAATCAAGACCTATTTGGACTCAACATTTTTTCCTCCCTCCAATCTGGCTTCAGGAAACAAGAAAAAACAATTACTTCTTCGCTAAAGGTTTTTAATGATGTTGTTGAAGCTTTGGACATTAAGGATTACTGTGCTGCACTTTACTCAGACCTGTCCCAAGTCTTTGATACTGTACATCATGACATCTTATGACACACAAGCTCTCAGATATTGGCTTCTCAGATCACACTGTTGGTTGGTTTTCAAACTACAGTACTTTCATGTCAGAGGAAATATGTTCGACATAACGGTACTTCATTTACCTACCTAACAGTTACTAATGGTATGCCACAAGGTTCAGTTTTAGGACACACTCTTTTTACAATTTACATAAATTCACTTCACCACTTCTTTCTGCCGAGGTCAGCTGCTTCCCCTCCCACTCCGCTTTGCTGCTTTGTCTGTCTGTGAAATTGCTTCTGAGCCTCTCTTGCATATCTTCCAAACCATAATTATGGACTTATTTGGCCAGTTCGTCCATCAACACAATTTGATAACATTTCTTCAAAGAGAAGACAGGCTTTAGGCAAGCCAATTTCCCCTGTTGGCTGCACGCAGCTGGATATCTCATCAACTTGAAGACTTGATGAAGTGTCTTTCTCTGCTGCCATCTGTGGATTTTAAGGATGCATATTTAATTGGATTTTTGATAACTGGTTCCTGCTTTTTGGATTTGGCTGGTTGCTGGTTTTATCTACAATCAAGGAAGTCGTTGGCAGCAAAATTGGGATTCGATCATGCTTCTTGCCTTTATGATGGCTTGATTGATGCCCGTGTACCCAGCCTCAATTGCCTTGGGCAGAATGGATCATATGTCGGGGTTTTTTACTCAGGCACATTTCCATTGGTGTGCAATCAATGGACATTTCGGAACCGTTTGTGGGCCAACACAGACTCAAGGTAGATGTCATTATGTTCTGCCTGTGTGCTTATCTGAATCTGGCTCCCCCGGTTGGTCTTGAAGGCCATCTTATCTGAATATGCCTGGAGGACATGTAATCTGACGTTCAACCCCGCCCATCAGGAAATTCCGCTGTCAACCTGAGTAAACTAGCTGAATAAACATTCTGTCATCATTTCAGGACTCTTGGATTCTCATTAGTGTTTACCTTGGCCATTCCCTGACATACCTCGACAATGTTTACGGATCTCATCGGAGAAAGCTGCCTGATTAGGTATTCCATCCTTATCAGAACTCTTTCCAGTGCCCTTGAGAGCGTCTATGGACATTGCTCACCGTTCTCGGTGTCTCCCCCCTCTCCCACTCTGCAGAATGTCTGCGTCACTATGTGCTTATTTGTGTGAGGTGTTTTTTTTTTTATATTAGAATTTTTTTCTCAGGCAAAAAGAAAGATTTTAATAGGAATTTTTTTCGCCTCCAATCCCTAATGTGTCCAGTTTCATTACTTTTGGTCTATCTAAGCAGATCTCACTTGTAAATTAGTCTTCTAGGCTCAGTGTGACTAATCTGTCTAAATAAAGGTTGAATGAATAAATAATGTAGGTCAAGCATTCCTGGCACATCCTTACATCTCTATGCTGACGATACAATTGTTTATTGTCAAGCTAACACAGTTGACAAGGTTTTCCAGCTTCTACAGTCTGCATTTGACATCATTCAGACTTATTCCATCTCAAACTGGTGCTAAATGCTGACAAAACCAAAGGGATGTTGTTTTCCAACAGAAAGTCGGTGCCAGCGACTCTTCCTCCTATCTCATCCATGCATGGTGTTCCTATTGAGTTTGTAGATCCTTACAAATACTTGGGAATTTTGGTTGATGCACATGTGTCTTTTAAGTACTGTATATTGAAAACTTGATTAAAAAAACTGAAATTTAAACTAGGTTTATTTTTCAGAAATACTGTAGATCTTTTTTTTAGCTCTGAATGCCAAAAAATACCTTGTAAACGCTACCTTCGTACCGGCCATTGACTATGGTGACATTATTTACATGAATGCCCCTGTCAGCTGCTTGCAGATGTTGGATGCTGTTTACCACGGTGTGCTAAGATCCATAACTGGCTTTAACTACCATACTCATCACTGCATCCTGTACTCCTTAGTCAGTTGGTCTTCATTATCACATGTATGCTCTCACACTGGTTCATTTTCATCTATAAATCACTCCTTGGTCTCCTACCTTTTTATATCTCCTCCCACATGTCACATTGTCAGTACAGTTACAACATGCACTCTCAGGACATCATTACCTGCAGAGTATCCTCAGTGCAGATCGAACTTGGCAAAAAGGCCTTTTCCTACTCTGCTCCTGCACCTGGAACACCTTGCAACAGGAATTGAAGTTGTCCTCCTTAATGTCTTTAAGGGATTTTAAACATTTGATAATGTCAATAGAAAATCAAAGCAAATATGTTAGTTTTTATTATTTTACCTTGTTTTATGGCACCCTGATTTATCATTTTTTAACACTACTTTTGTTTTAAATGCATTTTTTTTAATTGTAGTTTGTACTAAAAAAGTTAATTCTGTTCCTCTGGACATTAAAAAAAACAAACAAACAAACAAAAATTGTAGAAACGTTTAGTCTTTCATCCAAAAGACTTCTTCAGTCTGAGATGCTGTGTTCAGCTCAGTCTTATAAATAGCACCTTCTCGTAGTGGATCAACCAGTTTGCTGCTGACTAGGAGTGCAGGAAAAAAATCGATTTTTTTAAAGAATCTAGATTCTTAGTCCTGGCGATTCAGAATCGATTCTAAAAGCCCCAAAATCG
>JARVGV010001153.1:22831051-22847115 GCA_031762435.1 Hypsolebias longignatus | reverse complement strand
CCAGTTTACGACCGAATCGGTATCCGACCGGGTCGTTGGAACGGATCTCGGTCGGAAACCGGGGACTACCTGTATTTGGTAGAAAAAAAACTGGTGAGCACTTAGATCGTCATATAGACCTTATATGTTGTCCTCTTTCATTCATTCATTCAACCTTGATTTAAACAGACTAGCCTCTGAGCCATGGGGACTCATTAACAAGAGGGATCTGATAAAGGGATATTTTTATTACAAGTCTGTAGTACACAAGATTTAAGGAGGGCCGGGAACGGGTCGACATGCGCAAAGTGGCTTGGACCCCGGTCATAACTGCTCGCAGTTCTAGTTCAACTTATTTTCTTGCTGCTCCTTCAATGCAGACTTTTCTGTTTCTAACACGTCTCCTTACATGTATTGTTATTCACAAACATCCTTCTCCTTTTTTTTCCCACCGTTTATCTTCAATGTTTTTTAAAGGAGAGAAAAAAAGCTATCTACAACTGAAAGAAAGTCCTTATCAAATTAAGTGCATTCTTTGCATGAAAATGGACCTGTGTAGGAATTTAAAATGTAAAACTATGGTGAATAACTACTGAACCTGAATATTTTATTGTGGGGAAGAAGAAAAAAAAACATAAATTAAAAACTTTTAATAGAATTCGAAATTTTAAGGGGAAAAAAGTGTTTCTATCAGCATCTTGGCACCCTTTTCAAGCAATCTGTCATTTTAGTTCTTTCATAAGGAGTTTATGGCCACGCTGAGCCTGCCTTCCTCTGGTCAAGGATGAGATGTCAGCTGTAATGTTTTTGGCTTTTGTTTGTTGTTACAAGCTCCTGATGGCTTTCTCTTGACAGGTGCATTGCACTGAATGAGGACATAAACTAAAACCGTGTGCTTGGGCAGTTTAACAACAAAACTTTTTGTATACAGTCCCCTGGGATTTTTTTCCACTCTTATGGTTTTGTTGATACTATTGGGGTAATAGGAATAAAACAGCATTCTACATTTTGTCCCAAGCATGGTTGTCTGCTCAGGAATATGGAATGCATTTTGGAGTTGTGTAGCATGGCAGAAATAATAACTTGTCCACCCGGTCTGAGTCACAAAGCCATCAAACTGCAATAACTTTGATGTCCACAAGGGGTTGGCATCTAAATATACATTTGACCTTAAAACGGTGGCAATAAGGTGTAAATGAACAACATTTGAAAAAATGGAATTACATTTGAATAAACGGAATTACATTAAGCCAAAGTGTGAGTGGCCAATGCAGAAGCCAAACAGGAAGTTTTTTAATTATTTAAAAAAATAATAATTTAAACTTTATTAACAGCATAAAACTACAAAAAACTTGCTGTTTGACTTGATGTAATTCCGGCTGTCTAATGGGATTCGGGCCACTTCCGCTTTGGCCACTTCTGTTTTTTCAAATGTAATTCTGTTTTTTCAAATGTAATTCCATCCATCCATTATCTTTTACGTGCTTCTTCCATTTTGGGTCACAGGGGTCACCGGTGCCCATGTCCAGCAATCACTGTGCGAGGGGCAGGGTACACCCTGGACTGGTCGCAAGTCCATCACAGGGCCACATTGAAACAAACAACCATTCACTCTCTAACTCATACCTAGGGACAATTTAGAGTCACCAGTCAGCCTAACATGCATGTTTTTGGTCTGTGGGAGGAAACCGGAGTACCCGGATAAAACCCACGACAGAGAGAACATGCAAACTACACCAGAAATGTCCCAGGACATGGTCTCTCCAGCGTGTCTCTCTCCAGCATGTCCTGGGTCTTCCCCGGTGTCTCATCCCAGTCAGATATGCCCGAAGCACCTCCCTAGGGATGCCCCAAGGAAGCATCCTGACCAGATGCCCAAACCACCTCAACTGGCTCCTCTCGCTATGGAGGAGCAGCAGTTATACTCCGTGTCTCTCTCGGATAACTGAACTTCTCGACCCATCTCTAAGGGAGAGTATCATGCAGACAAAACTTATTACAACCACCTATATCCATGATCTCATTTTTTCGGTCACTACCCAGAGTTCATGGTCACGGGTGAGGGCAGGAATGTAAACTGACCAGTTAACAGAGAGCTTTGCCATATGGCTCAGCTCCCTCGTCACCACAATGGACCGGCACAGAGTCTGCACTGCAGATTCTGCATCGTTCCATCTGTCAATCTCATGCTCCATTTTTTCCCCTCACTCATGAACAAAACCCCGAGATACTTGAACTCCTCCACTTGAGGTAGAACCTCACCCTTGATCTGAAGAGAGCAATCCACCTTTTTTCCAAATAGGGTGGATTGGAATAAAGAGTTGATGGTACATAAGAAAGTGTCAGGATAGAAAAAGTTAAGCAGCAGCAGTACTCACCAACCACAGACTGGATAACTGCTCTATATGTACTGGCGTGTCTGTGAGGCTGCCACTGGGAGCACAAACTGGACATCCTCACTTGATAAGTACTCAGGTTAGTCACCCCGAGGTACACTGTAGGAAAGAAAAGATAAGATTTACGTTTTATGACGGAGTCGGTGAATCTAGATCGTGTATTTAATTTATTTTTACTTTAACTTCATCACCGCAAATTGCACAATAGCAGAGAGTTTTGGCAGATGCTGCCCAGCTCCTCCGACTTTGCAGAAATCTTGGTACAAAGTGCAAACAGAAATAGCACTGGGACATAAAACAAAACTTTTCCGGAACTCGGAAAATGTTCATTACAGAGCCGTGAGCGTTCTTCCCTCCACACAGCGAAATTAAATCCACACAAAGCCGCCACGAGCTCACATCAGAGAGACCACATGCAACCGTGTCCACACGTGACCAACTTCAGGCGTGCGTCTGCCCCGTTTCAAGGACACCAACGAGCATTTCCATGAAGTTATTTGCAGACATATGGAGAAACATGGCTGCGCTGTTTGTTCAAAGAGCGTACGTTTGTGCGCACACACTCCTAAACAAACCCACGCAGTCTACTCATGCAAATGGAACATATGTGCGTTTAGCTTTTGCCTCTTGGAAGTAAAAGTTGTTTTGAGCTGAAAGGCGTTCGTTTTTGTGCGTCGCTGAATGAGAAATGACCTTGAAAATGTTAATACATTTTACACAACGTCAAACAAAAGTGAACGTTCAAGTTGAAGATCTAATCTACACGAGTTTGACCTTCATACAAACGCTTAACTGACCCTCGCTCCATCTCATGCCTCTTAAAAAGCTTTGATTTGCAGAGATAATTAGACGGTGTTTCTTTCATAGCATTAATTTTCTTAACATTATACACTGCTGACTAATAAGTTCACGAAAGAAATCTGGAGCAAAAACTATTGTTTTGTTCTTGAAAACAATGATACTTGTGCTTACGTGTGACATTGACGCATCGGCTCACTCATCCTTTCCGCTCCACTGGCTTCATTAACATGCTACTGAGCAAAATGACAGACGCTCCATTCACCTCCTGGGACGGCACGGGCCTAATCATTTTTCTCTCTTTTCCAATAAATCCATCTCTCCATCTTTTTCACTTAGTGGTTACCTTCACTGCTCTCCTGTTTGACTTTCTCAACGTGTCCTTTAATTCACCCAAGATGAGCCTAATTGCTATGCGAGTGATGAAAATTGGCACCGGTGCAAAGAGGTACACGTGTGAGTTTAGCTACTTGTCTATACAAAGGAGTGAAAATACAAAGTAGATGATCAGGTGGGACTTCACTCTCTGGCTTAAAGAGATTTTAAAAGATTTTGCTGGTCACTTCCAAGACTGTCAGATCAAATTGGTGACAGCTCTGAGTCAAAAAGGGCAATTGCAACAAAACTCCACGGCTGTAAAGAAGTTCATTAACATGCAAGAGAGGGGAAATCCAGGCTTCAAATCCAACTGATTAAACAATCCAAGCCAGACGTTCAACGAGCTTTGGGAAAGCTCCACATAGCCAGTAAAACCATTTTGATTCACCGCCTCTACGTTTCATTCCCGGGCTGAGGTATAATTAAACACAATCACTGTTAGAAGGAACAATTAGACATCAAGATGCTGACATCAGTGAACGTCCCATCTGCTCGTGTGATTAGAGTTATAAACACTGCTCTTTATAAACATAAAATAAAATAAAATAAATTAAAAAAAAGATAAGAAAAATGTCATTCAGAGTTGTGGGCTTCACTAGGATACAACTACGTGAATGGCTTTCAAGAGATTCCCAGAATGTCTTGCGAATCAGTTCATGACAAAGAGGTGCGCAGTTCCGTCGCTCGAGTTTTGACCAAATCTGTGCACTGTCTGTATCTCAAAATATTCACAGCATCATTACTGATGTCTCAAACCCACCTGGACTTTGTCATTAGCATCTGTGACCCCTCTTGAGAGGATGAAATCTATATTTTGACATGTGAACAGGAGTTCTCTGACAGTTCTTTGATGCACATGTGAACTCACTTCGTAAGAAGGCCCACCAGAGAATGGTTATGCTGCTGGCATAGCCCTACTGATTCTCAATGACCTACACAAGGCGAGGTCAGCGAGCAAGGGCAGGCTGATTCTGGCAGATCCTGATCATCCACTCCATGGTGAGTTCAGGTTGCTTCCATCTGGACACAGGTATCTGCTGCCCAGATGTAGAACAAACAGACTGAAAAAGCCATTCATCCCTGCAGCGATCAGGCTTCTCACCGAACGATGATGATCTCTGTTCTGTTATTTTCATGTCTTAATGTCTTGTAGGATGTTTTGTGTGTCTACTGACTGTGAAACAAATTGCCCCTCGGGGACAATAAAGATTCTTGAACTTGAAGCCACAGATTTAGTAAAATTCAAGAGCAGGCACCAAACTTATATCTTTTTGAGTCTCCTTGTATTTATTTTTTGTTTGTTTGTTTGTTTGTTGCAGCCATTCGCCTTGCTGTTCTTGATGAGCCTGAGTCCGAGGAGGAAGTCATCTTCAACCATCGTCTACAGAAGCCTCGGACCAGCTGGTATTTGGAAGCCGAGGACGCCAGTCCTGTGGACACGCATCAACACGGCTGGAGGAAAAGCAAAGCCGTGGGAATGGCCCAGAGCGATGTGGCCTTCAGCAGTTTACTGGTATGATGACCACTTCAGTCTGCATCACCCTTATGTCACAATCATGACTACTGAGAACAAATATGTGATTTTAAATCCTACATTACTGAGCATGAGATAATACAGCTTTTAAAGCCTTTGAGTCCCATTCAAACCCACCAAGATGGCTGCTCTAATTTCTCTTATCACTGCTCTCACTAATTCAAATAAACATAAATCCAAAATTGCTTGTACATTAACTAAGGCTTTGCACTAAAGTCATCTCAGGCTGACTTTAATTGATGACTTCTTGTGTATTCAGTAGTGTGTTCTTTAAAGGGTGTACACGTTTTTATAGTAGAAACACATTTTTCTACTTCAAATTAAATCATTTTTCTCAGACTGTCTCTTTGTTTACACAAATCTGACTCATCCCCAAGTCAAAGGCCTCATGGTCCCAGTCCCTGCCGCAGATGGTCGAGCTGCTAGGTGTCAGCGATGGCTCAGCGTTGCCCATGTGTCTGTGACAGGACATATGGTCACACCGAGTACCACTTGGCACAGATCATCGATGTTACATCAGCTGTAAATGTGCACTATAGATATGCAGCACTGTTGTGATATACAGTACAGTAACTGTCTATTTTTGTGCAGGAAGCCCAGAGATGCTGAGTCTGAGACAGAAAAGACCTGCAGAGAGCCCAATTTTATTCCCTCACATGCTGCGTCTCAAGCAGAGCAGAATGATTGCAGAGATAAAAACATCCTCCCATCCTGCTTGTCCTTCGTTTACCCCTAGATTTTGAAAAGGACAAACAAAAAGTTAAAGCCATAAAACTTTCTCTGATTAAGTCAGCTTATAGGGGAGCCTTTTTTGTGTGTGGGTGAAACGAGGTCCATGCACACGCATTCAGTATTTAATTAACAAACTGATTAACTTCTGCTTCATCAGGAAACTGAGGTGATTCCAGACCAGAACCTGGTCCAGCAGATTAGCCGAGCGGAGAGCACCAGCCGCAGAGGCGGCAGCCGGAGGATGGATCCTTACCTGGACTTCTTTCTGGCTCTCACCATTTGCAACACGGTGGTGGTTTCCATGGCAACAGCTCGGAGACGGAGGGTGAGTTTACTGTGAGAAGAGACTGGAGACGAAGAGGGGGAAATATGGCTGAAATATTTGTCCTCTTTTAACTTACAGCAGCTCCGTGAATCTACTTGAACCGATAAAGTTCTGTTGTACTACAATAAATCTTTTTTTTTTTTTTTCCCTTTTGAAGTTTTAGTTAAAGGTTAGAGATTAGGTGCTTTCTGACAAAGCTGTCAGCGACGGGTTAAGCTCATGATAAATCAGACTCAGAAACAGAATCAGCTTTATTGTCATTGCACCGAATCACAAATAAATTATATTTCAGTGCAGCATGTCCAAGTAAAACACAAACAAACGGACGTGGGGTAGACATGGAGGTGTCTGAGGCTGCGACCTCGTGGGAGGCACTGCCCTTTTTGGTCAGCTAAGAAAAGAAAAACACAAGGGAAGAGGAGGTGTAAAATGATCATATTTCACACTGTGTCCTAGATGGGACACAGTGTGAAAGTTGCAAAAAAGCCTCAGCACAGAAATAGTAACACAGTGAAGACATTATAATATACAGGTCAACCTCGGTTTACGTTCGATTTCCGTTCCTACGGGCTAAACGTAAACCGATTTGAACGTAAACCGGAGCTCATCCCACGTGGCGGCCGTAAGTGCGAGTTTTGTCTGTAAACCGAAACTGAAAGCACATGGCTACGGTGACGGCTTTTTAAACCCTTTTTTTTTCAATGTAACACAACAACAGCGTATTTAAAACACCGTTTTGCTGTATTTCCAAGCAGTTAGCTAACACAATACCCTCAAAAAAAAAAAAAAAATCATAAAATGCTGCATAAAAAGTCCGTGAGGTGTGATGACATCACTGGGGAGGCGAGTCGTAAACGCGAAAAAAAATTAAACCGAGAGGGTCGTAAACCGGGGTTGACCTGTATATGCATGAGTAAGTCCGATGAAGAGTTTGTCTGTGGACATTGCCAGATAGTCCTCATAGTCCCAATAAGAAATGGTGCAGTGTCTACCAGCCGGCTCAGCTCTGACACAGGTCCACAGATGTCCTCGGGAAGGGAGCAGGTAGAGGAGAGGGGGAGCAGAGCTTCTTGTTCACATAACATCCAGGAGAGTTTAAGATAGTTGGCCAATTAAGTCGACACAAAGGATCCAGATTCAGGTAACAACAGTTATTTTGGGTCAGGCTGACTCTGCTTGATTTCTGTCAGCCTTAGAGTTCCACTGGTACATCTGAATGGTGACTTCAAACAGCCAAATCTTTTGTGGTCAACACCGCCGGGCCGAGCTTGTAGCTTCTCCAAGGTCAATTCCTTCTTGCCAGTGAGTTTCAGGAGCCGCAAGTGGCCTACCATTTTCAGAAATTGCGTTCATCTTATGGCTCAGCTCACACAGCCTTTGAGTCTGAATGCTCACCGCACGGCACATTCCATCACACAAGCTGGGCAGCCTCACAACGGCCAGAACAGCTGCTTTTTCACATTTGTCAATAAAATGGATAAATTTCTTTTTGTTTTACATTATATTGAATATGCTTTCTCTATGTTTGCATTTATTTTTAGACGAGTGCGTTTCAACGCTTCTCCCAGACGACTAACCCTTTGGAAGTATTATCCAGTCTGGCGAAAAAAGCCAGTTCATTCATCCAAGGCAAATCCGGTAGAAACCGCACCCAGTCCCAGGACTCAGTTGTAGGCTCTGTAAGGATGGAGAGCACTACAGACAACTATGGCCTGCCTCAGAGTGACAGGCCTGCAGCAGCAGCAGTAGCAGCCGCAGCAGGGTCAGAGGATCTGTACTACGAAGCAGAGAGCCCAGACGAGGCTGCCTTGGTGTACGCAGCCAGGGCGTACGGGTTCATCCTGCTGGCTCGCACCCCTAACAGTGTGACTGTGAGGCTCCCATCTGGACAAGTCCTGGACTTTGAGGTGCTGGACAGCTTGACCTTTGACTCTAACAGGAAGAGAATGTCTGTGTTGGTGCGACACCCAATCACCAAAGAATGTGTGCTATACACTAAAGGTGCCGATTACGCCATCATGGAGCTGCTTGGAACGCCGTATGCAGGTAACTACTGGTTAAAGTAAACTTAGATTAAATTAGTGCACATTTTATAAATTATTTGTGCTGAAAGGTCAGACAGGAGATAATATTTTGCTCTGTGCAAAAGTTTTTAACCAGCCCTAGTGGTGTGATTGCTGACCTCACACTATTGTTTTCCTCTTTTTTGTTTGTTTGTTTGTTTGTTTGTTTGTTTGTTTGTTTGTTTGTTTGTTTGTTTGTTTCTTTCTTTCTTTCTTTCTTTCTTTCTTTCTTTCTTTCTTTCTTTCTTTCTTTCTTTCTTTCTTTCTTTCTTTCTTTTACTATGGGAATGTGGGACTCCACTTTGTTTGTGGCTTCTTGGACTGAAGAAGCCCTTTGGGTGAAGGATGAAACATTTCAGCGAAAAAGAGACCATCCAGATGACCAGACTGAATATTATTTTTCACTTATTTTTCAAGTTATTATTCTCACAGTACAGACAGATGGACAGAGGGTATTTCCAATTCTCCCTATTAACTCCACTACAGGAGACAAAACACCAGTAAATGTCCATCCATCTGATATATTTTCCCACTTCTTCTTTTCTGGGTCGCAGGAATCACTGGTGCCCATATCCAGCTGTCACTGTGCAAGAGGTGGGGGACACCCTGGACAGGTCGCAAGTCCATCACAGAGACACATAGAGACAAACAAGACAACCAACCATTTGCTCTCTCACTCACACCTAGGGACAATTTAGAGTTACCAATCAGACCAACATGCATGATTTGGTTTGTGGGAGGAAACCATAACTGCCGAAGAAAACCCATGCATGTACGGAGAGAACATACAAACTCCACCTTGGGGTGGCAACAAACAGCAAATGACACTGAATATACCTGAATGAAACTTGTTTTCTGGTATTGGCTGCCATCAACACATTAACAAACAAATACATTTTCTTTTCTTTTGTATCGGTGATACTATAAGACTGAGCAGCAGATCTCATTATGCAAGAGATGTTAAGTGGATGTTCTCATTGCAGATGTTTTATTGAATTAGGTCGCACAGGCATTATTCAGTAATTAGATCAGTGTCTCCAATGCACTGCAGGGTTTTTCTTGCTTTTTTTTTTTTAAATAGTAAAATTAAACAACAACAAAAAAACAATTTGCAATGTGCACATGATGCAGTGTGTTGCAGAAACTACAAAACTAGTGGGAATTGAACTCACTGGGGTTCCTGGATGGATCCAGCAACACAATGGAAACGCTCTGGCACAGTTTTCCAGTCCTTGGCCATTTTCACCATGCCCCCAGCGTCCAGCACGCCGTAACCGAACAGGTGGTTGAACTCGAGGCCCACACCATTCCTCCTCCACTGGTGGACTTCATCGTGGAGCTGGTTTCGCTTTGAGGTCAGCACGGACAAGTGCTGCATGTCTCTCCATGTCAGGTTGGGGCTGGAGAGGACAAACACGTGGGTATGAAAAAAATTCAAGTTTGAGGTAGACTGGTACTAGAGCACACGGGAGAGGATTTATCTTTAAGTGGTTTTCAGCTATCTAAATAGCATCACATACTGTATGTCTCCTTCTATTATTTTGTCTATTTTTAGTGACATTTTATTCAGTCTGTCTTACTGGCTCCTGCTGGTGCTTGGTTCAAGTGCGTTTGGGCAGTAAAAAGGCTTGTGGGTTATTTACAGTCGGACAGGGTGAACATCCGGTCCTCACAGCAGCAACATCATTACTGTGTGTGCACAGCAAACAGTGTTTCTTTACTCAGCTCCATCAGCTGCTGTGAGTTAATGGCCACAGACTTGTTGCCCTTTAATGTGAGAAATGAAGCACTGCAGCTCAGAGAGAACAATTCATCAAGATTTTCTACTGTTTCACAGTAAAGCATGGGTGCACTGGTTTGAGCATGCAGGAAGTGCTGAAAAAAAAACTGGACAGAAGTTTTCAGCGTTTTTGTTTTAGCCTTGTTGTGAGGGGAAGCCAAGAATGTTGCCACATCAGCATGCAAGCTCGGGGTTTCGCTTTCAAAGAATTTTTACACAAATTGTGCCCTCTGACTGCCACCTTCTTCAGCTGAGTGTTGCTGAATGAAGTAACCTAATAATGCTTTATGCAGACAGGCCATCTAAATCAATAATCACAATTACACCGGGTCTGTGAAAGGGTCTGCAGAGTACACACTTAGCCTCAAGAGCCAAAGCAAAGACGCCTGCTGCCTCCGGCGCTGCGGCCGATGTTCCAGAGTGACGCAGCGTGCAGTTTCCATACAGGTCTGTGGTGGCCTGAAATAATACAACCACACAAAATGGGAAAAAAAAGGACCAATCAAGCAAGGGTTCAAGTTAGAGTTTGCAGCACATCACATTTCACTTTTGCCTTGAATGTTATATAATAAAGTGGAGGATGCAAGGGTTAAAGGCTATTACTAAAATTATATTACATAACAGAGGTGACATCACACGGGGGTGTATGGTCAGCATTAAACAGGAGATTCATCCACTGTCAGGAGGTAAGAGAGATGACATGCACTTTAAATTGGTTTATCATGGTTATAAAATGTTTATGACTATTGTTCTGCAAGGATTATTATTGTGCAAATGTATACAAATATCAGTGTCCAAAGAAAGTTATGTTTTAAAATTGTCTTTATTTTATTTATTTATTTATTTATTGGTACTTTTTTATACATCCCAATTAGTGTGGTTGTGTAGACAACATTTCAGGTAATACGAGACACCATTAAATGGCACAAGTCTCACTAGTGTATGCAAATAAAATGAGTAAAAGTTGAAATTTAATACATATCAACCCAGAAACACAAAACTATATTTCAAAGGCAAATGTTACACAAATGTGGAAAACTACAGTAATTTAAGGGTCATAACTGTATGATCAAATTATAATTTCTTATGAGTCATATGCATTGATTAATACACTAAACAGATCAAATACTGTTTAAAAGTGAAGTAAACGTATGTTTAGCACGGTAATAGTGCAATTCTATGCAAGTACTGATCTGTTTCATGTTGCTGCTGATCTGTTCATGTTGCTGCTGATCTGTTCATGTTGCTGATCTGTTTCATGTTGCTGTGTTCATCTGCTCATGCAGACTCATGTTCGTGCTGCTGGTTGGAGTAATATTATTCTATGATATTAGTACTTAGTGTATTTTTAGTTGGTGTTTTTCTTAGTTCACATCTTAGATCTTAGTAATGTTTTCGTTTGCATTTTTTTTAAATTGTTGGATGTAACTGGGACCCTGTGTACATAATCTTGTTTTCATGAAATGTACCACACGTGGTGCGAATGACAATAAAGACTCTCTGACTCTGATAAGCTTGTCAATGTAAAACAAAAACAACAACAAAAAAAATTAAATAGCCACATTTTCATTTTTGTTTTTATTCCTCAGTCAGGCACCTCAGCATAATGAAATGTGAACAAATACAAATCAGTTCAACGCTGACCCTCTGACAAAAGCCTGCAACAATATTCAATGCAAAAGTACACAGAGTTACTGTATTTTACAGGTTTTGTTTCAATAAGTCATAGTAGCGATGATTTTAACCAGCAGAGGGCGTGCTAGTTAAACACAGAACACATTCACTTATTAAAAAAATAGACCTAGACCACATTTAAATGTATTTCAGTTTGTGTTTGGTTAATTTGCACCTGGACCAAAGAACAAAAATTGAGGCTACATCAGGAAATCATTCCAGCGGCATCAGTGAGGCGTGAATGAGCTTGCAGAGCGCTCTGCAGTACCATGCAATGTGTGACTAGTGTAAAGACTTGTCTACTGGTTTGATTCTTGTTGCACATCTTCTGAATGTGCACAAATTGAATTTATTTAATGCGTTATCCAATCACGTCTAAAAATAATTAAGTTGGTGTCTGCAGTTCCATTGGACCTGGAGAAAAGCTGCAGAGGCTGTCAACAGAAATGTTATACATATACTGTAACTGACTGAAATATTACCTATTTATTATTGATTTAGAACTGAATGTGAACGGATTAACTTTTTTCTCAGAATACTCAAGAAGCATGTAAATTAGAAACAATGCTAATGTTGGTAAAAACATCATTCTGATGGATGTGCTTGGGAAAAATGGGAAAATCCAAACAGGGCTACTCACCTAAGGTGGACTAAGGTGGACGAGCGGGGACTGCTGATTGGCTGATCCATCAGGACACCCAAGACATGGCAACCAGTAGGATAGAAGGCACGTACGACTGCATGATATAGACATCTGTTACGTCTGAGCTCGATGCGAAGACTGATCCTTGGAAATCATCCAGCTGGGGGAAAAACAGAAAACACAAGTCAGCCATTTTAATTACAGAACTGAAGCTTCGGCATTAAAATCTCCACAGTTCTTTAATAAGAAAACTACAAGTTGTAAGTAAATGTTACAGATGGACTCTTCCCAGCAGTAGATGCTCATCTCTTCTGAACCTCCTGCTTGGATCAAGTAAGTCTGTCCAATAAAATCTGCTGGTAAGTCATAAGATATTTTGCTAACAGTATAAACAAACACATATAAAATTGCATGAGTAAATACAGTATCATAATAAAGCCAAACAACCCTTGCATTTATTAAACTGTAATTTTGGCTGACAGTCCTATTAAATAATGATAATAACTTTTCGATTGCATCCGTCCATTATCTTTTACCCGCTTCTTCCTTTTCGGATCACAGGGGTCACTGGTGGAAGGAAAACAGAGAAAACAAACGCATGCACAGAGAGAAGATACAAACTCCACACAGAAAGGCCCCAGACCCTAAAAGTTAGTAATAATCAGAAAACATGACTGGAATAACAAGAATATAATATAGTACAGGTATAATATAATACAGGTAGTCCTCGACTTACGAACGGGTTCCGTACCTACAAACCGTTCGTAACTCAATTTTGCCATAAGTCGGAATTCATTACACGTGGCACCACACCCGTCCGTAAGTCCAGATTTTTTTGCCGTAAGTCGAGGAAATGCATGTAAAATGTATGCTAACGCTGCACCGCACACCCGTTCTTAAGTCCGAGTTGCCGTAAGTCGAGGGCGCCTTAAGTCGAGGACTACCTGTATATAAGTCGAGTCGGCGTAGAAATCGCAGGACTGACAAATCTATGCAAAAAACTGTGACTTATACACTGAAAAATACGGTAATCAATAGGGACGTCTCTCAGCTACATTTCCAAACAAATATTAGCTTAATGTCTATAAAGTACACTTGGTTCATGAGATATTTTGCTAAAAGACCGACATTACATGATCACTTGCCCTTTTTAATCTCTGTGGTTTGGAGGCTTTTTTAAAATACATAAAAACATACTGTTGTTTTCCTTCTCACCTTCATCCTTCAATAAATTCTGTTTGGGTGTGACCAGTCTCCACAACACCCCAAACATTCCACCACCCACCCCACACTGGCTAGACACCCCATGTGGGCCAAGTCCAGCACACAGACCCTTAAATAGTGACCACTGTGGCAACTGTAAGGACTTTATTGCACATTTAGCTCCACAATGAATATGTTTTTGAAGTTAGCTGTAAACGGACCTGTCTGTAAGGCTTGTTGCTCCTTCAGCAAGTTCAGCTCCTGAACAATGTCATCGATCTGCTTCTGCAGCTTCTCAACAGCAGCAGCATCCACAGAGTCTGTTAAGAAAGGCAAAAGTCTCCACATTTATCCCACAAACATACCACAGCAGAGTTGGCAGTGAATTTAACGTTCAAGTTTTTAACCACTCCTACCTTTTTTCCCAGTTCTCTTCTTGGAGGAGGTCTGCTGGAGCGAGCAGCACACCAGAAGAAAACAAAGCATGACCCACGGCCCTCCAGCTTCCATGATACACGAGAATAAAAACCCACAAACTGTTCTGCTGCAGCGACACGGAAAGCTCCTCTCAGCTCTGAGCAGTGGACACTTCAGAGTCAAAGGAAGTCTTATCTCATCAATAATAAATGTTTTACAGATGTTCAACATCTGTTTGCGCTGCTTTTGAAATCCTGAGGCGAGCGAGGGAGAGGTGGTTGATGAACAAGTTGTTTCACGCTGTTTAGGGTTTCAGACAAGCCAGACTTCAGCTCCGTATGTGTTTGAATCTACAAAGACGATCAGTCGGAGGACGTCTAGCTCTTCTTAGACGGGTAGAGTTAGAACTTTTAATCTGACGAGAAGGAAACTGCACTGTGGTTTTTAACTGTCACGAGAAAGTCAACATAAATAAATTGATCTATTCTTCTGAGGGTTGTGACTTTCTTGCTGCAACTGTAGATTCAGTACTTGATCACTCTTTCTGCCGTCTGTTGTGAATATGCTGAAGGCACCACAGAGGCTGGGTGTGTTTTATTTATTTATTTATTGGTGTTTTTTGTGAATCTACATCTGGATCTCCTCAGTGAGTTTGAAAACATGTGGGGAGGCCTTACTTTTAATAAAGAAACAGTGTTGTGAAAGTCATGGTTGTTATGTTCTATGGCACGTTCCAGAAAGCTCTTGACTTTGACACAAGATGATGTGAATATGCACATAAACCAAAGATATGCAAATTATTTTGTATGTAATATGAAATAAGATCAAATGGGGGTTGAAAAGTTTAACCGAGCAGCTTTGTTTATTATTATTATTATTCATTGTTTATATCCAGTTTATTGAGGCTGACATCTGAGCTGAGGTCAAAAGGTCATGAATGATAGAAGCCCATGACAGCATGTTCTTAGGCAGAATTGTTTATTTCCAAAATACAATAATTTACAAATGTGCCACAAATTCTTGAAGCAAAATGAATTTCAATTAAAATAAATTCTTTCTGATGCACCAAAGTAGAGGCAAAGGCAGTTCATAGGAAATAATAAAAAGAGGATGATTTGTTGTACAGCACGACAGTCGACGACTCAAGCTCTGATTCAGAGCACAGGCAGTGTTTGAGATAGATTCAGTTTGACTTTAATGCATAGTTCATTTATTTTCAACATCTCAGCCAGCTGATACTGAATATGAACAAAGCTGTGATACTGATGGTACATTATGTGCTGCCATTAAAGCTGTGATGCTTAGCATGTCTTCAAGTTTATTTTTCCTATGCTTGTCTTAAAAATATTCTGCTTTAAAAGTAGTTTTTATCAAAAATGCTTCATTTTTGTGCATTTCTTTCTTGGCTCAGACTATAGTGAGGCGCTTCATTAAAAACTAAGCCCTTTGCGTCACAGCTTTGCCCTTAATTAAAAAAAAAATGTGTACGATAATCTGTTTTTAAAACCTTTGTTTTTTAAAAAAAATACATCTCTATAGTGCAAGAAAATCTAATACAGAGCAAAAAACACCAACATTCACATGAACGCATTAAGTTTAGCAAATTACGATGCTCAACTGTAAATAAATACAAGTGAAACCAAACCAGGTCACAAAAAATAGACACTCGTAGAGTTAACGAAACAAAACATTCAGGAATAAATTAAAGTGGCAGTTCAGATGATTTGAAGTGGGGTTCTGGGCTTCTAGCTCTTTGAATGACCTCAGTTTAGAGAAACAGAGATTAAATCTGAGTTTACGTCCGACAGGACCGATCAGCTTATGGCTTTGAATATTTACATTAGAGATGTTTTTTTTTTTAGATTTCAACACAACAGAGCGCAGGTTGACGATTGACTTTGTAGTCATGTCATCACTGATCACCACCTGGTAGTGAGTTGGATCAGGCCCAAACATGTAGTGAAGGTTTGCTGGAAACGCCTGGCAGAAGAACCCGTCAGAAAGATCTTCAACTTGTACCTCAGACAGAATTTCAACTACAGGTAACCCCCGGTTTACGGCGTCACCGGTTTACGGCGTCACCGGTTTACGGCGTTTCGCGTTTACGGCCGTCGCCCCCCAGTGACGTCATCAAGCCTCGCC
>JARVGV010001153.1:22754179-22764963 GCA_031762435.1 Hypsolebias longignatus | reverse complement strand
TCGAAGCTTGAAAGAGCCGCTACAGAGTGACCAAAGAGCCGCATGTGGCTCCAGAGCCGCAGGTTGCAGACCCCTGGACTAGATGCTGGCTGACCAGTCTCAAAATGAATCTGTTTCTTCAAACCGATGGTGTTCAAACAGCTACAACCGAAAATATAACTGTTTACAACGTTTCCACAGATCCCTCCTTCTACAGATCTGAATATGTTATCCTGAATTTTAAGGCAGCTTAATTTTGTTATACTAAGTTGAAACAATGTAAATTTTTATACAAAAAAAAAAAAAAGCCACAATGAGTAAATTACATTGACATTGTTTATAGTCAGTCATAGAATTACTTCTTAATAAAGAATTAGTAGACTAAATTTCAAACAACGCAGCTAGAAATATTATTAATGGTAACGTAGAGGCTTATAGATATAATAAACATAATTACTCAGTTTTAGAATAGCTCTTTATATCATTGAGTATGCTTGTATTAAATCTAGAAACAAAAAAAGCTTTAAACGATAGCATATAAACAAAAATATTTGCCTAAAAGTCTTTTTATGCTGTTTGATTCATTTAGAGCAAGAAACTTTGTGTGTTTTTACGATTTAATTGGGCTTTTATTTATTGTAGGTATTTGACTTGAAAATAAACTGGCTTGACTGTAAAGCTATTTCGTCAACCTCAGTTGTTTTTAAATGCACTGATTTAAAAACATTCTTTATGCCTTTATTGTGTTTTACTGTGATGTCAATGTCACTTGTACTGTTGTATATTTTTTAAAACATATAAATGTATTTTACATTTATCTTAAATAAATCATTTGTCTATTTATTTAATATTGCAGTTTTGTGCTTTTAATGTGAGTGCAGCGAACGTCACGCATTCTAATTTTAATGTTATATTTAATAATTTAACGCGGCTCGGACAGTTTGATGAAGTGCGCGCGCGCCGGGGGAAATGGGGGCAAAATGAAAAATGTTGTCCGGAAGCACACCTGCCGGCTGTGCGCCGCACTGCGCATGCCCGGGCTGCCCTTCTTTTTTTTTTTTTTTTTTTTTTTTTTTTTTTTTTTTTTTTTTAATTAATTTATTTATTTATTTTTTAGCTCGCTGCTCGTGCGCGCGTGCATTTAACTTGTAATAGCAAAAGCGCATTCGTCAAAAAAATATGAACCGGGTCGACGATGTCACGTGAGAAACAAACATGTAAAGTGAAATCTGAATTAAAATGGCACTCTTTTTGGATTTTTGTCTGACTTCATATCCTGCCGGGTGACGTCACGGCTCACCTGTGGGTGGGTGTTCTGGGATTAGCTGTAGCCGCAGGTAATAGCCAAACAGTGGAGGAGAGACGCTTCGCCAGCTCGGGAGCTTCTGTTTGTTGATTTTAAACCGAATGAGACGCGAATGAGCGGGGTCGGCTCGGTGGGTCTCGGCTCCGGACTCCGGGCTTCACGCTTGTTCGGTGGGTAAAAAAAATTAAAAAAACACCCGAAAATCTGTTTGGTGTTTCGACACCCGTCTTTTTCCCCCCGTCGGTTTGAAGCGCGACTTGTTGTCTTTGAGACTTCCGCGGTTTTTGCTCTGAGCAACTTGTCAAGGACACTAAACAGCCACGACTCGAGCTTCTTATGCGGTAAGTGACGATTTGCATGTAACTGCACGGTCGAGCTGAAGGCCCGGCGAGTTCACATTAATTATTCTTAAACACGAACCTGCTTCAATGCTCTGTAACCTGGAGGCCAAGTGTTTGTTGTGCTGCA
Organism: Hypsolebias longignatus; assembly: GCA_031762435.1. Taxonomy (NCBI): domain Eukaryota; kingdom Metazoa; phylum Chordata; class Actinopteri; order Cyprinodontiformes; family Rivulidae; genus Hypsolebias; species Hypsolebias longignatus. The sequence goes on along the minus strand of JARVGV010001153.1, from coordinate 22,763,210 downwards.
GCTTGATTCGACTGAACCAGTTGGACCGTGTTGACCCATGACTTTTACCCCTGCGGTATTTTCCAAAATGTGAAAGTCTGACTTTGTAGAAATTATCTCAGGTGAAAGATGGAAAAGCCTAAGCTTCTTCCATTGGCAGCATCTTGCATCTAAACCAAGGCAACTTTAAAAAGATGCTCTGTGTGTTTGGATAATTTATCCCAAACATACATTGAATGCAACTTAGTTAAAAAGTTATAGGCCACCCCAACAGTATGCGTTGTTGTTTTTAACTCTAAATGGCCATGCAATTTTACTAAATTAAGTTTTAACAGAAAAGGCTTAAACCCTTTGTCTAAGACATTTATTGGGATGTTTTTTCGTTGTCCGTTCTTATTATTAAGTGCTATGTGTTGTCGTCATTGCATGTTTCCATACAATGATGAAATTAGTTCTCTGCATTTAACCCATCACACCTGAGATACACCCAGGTGGAGCAGTGTGCAGATATGTAAGCACCCAGAGAGCAGTTAGGGATTAGGTGACTTACTCAGAGTCAGACACCACAACATGTGGGAATGGCTGGGAGTCAAACTGCAACTTTCTTGTCACAGGTCGGCTGTCCTACCTCAACCCCGTCTCAGACCCCCATTAACTTAACCAGGCAAATCCCATTGAGTTCACAGATTGCTTTTGCAAGGGAGGCCTAGGCCTGAAGGAAACCAGAGTACCTAGCGAAAGCCCGTGCAATCACTAGGAGAGCGTGCAAACTCCACATAGAAAGATTCTGGGTCCAAACTGGGGCTTGAACCCAGGGCTTTTTTTGCAGTGAGGCAACAGTGCTAACCACTAAGCCATTGTGCTGCCATTCTATCCTAGCAAAAATGTCCATGCCACGCCACTAGGTCCCAAGAATGTCTGCATTACACAACACAACAAAAGACGAGAACATAAAGGTCAACAACAAAAATTCCCAGAATAGTTTTCTCTTTGATTATGTTTACAGCTTCCTTTTAGTTATTACCTATATCGGCACACAATTAACGTTTAATATCAACAGATCAGGTAAAAGTGAGACAAATGGGAAAGAATTCAGTAAAACGGCTTCAGTGTTGTTTTGGTTTCTAGAGCACAAAGTGATGGTGGGTGTGTGGAGAACAGGCTCATCGTGGTTTCTTTGCATTTCCAGTTGAAATGAATAAGTGCTTTAAAAAATTTCCACTCTGGAAAGTTTTTTTTTCTCGCTAAAGATTCATTTTGCACGTGGACAAGAGGTGCAAACAGCAGAAAATATTTGTTTTAAAAAGCATCCTTTCTTGTATGGATTGGGTTGGAGACAAAAAAAAAAAAAAAAAGGACAGGAAAGATGTCTGAAAAATCTGAGTTTTGTAAAGTATGAACATTTAAATTTTGAATGGTGTAAGAACCCTGAAAGAAGAACTATAAACCAACTTGAAGCCTGAAACAAGAGCTTTATACCAACTTGTAAACGTTCCCTTTTTGCACCCCAGGTTCCAGGTATTTTGAGCCATGCCTGGCCAAAGCACAGGGGCTCCCCAGACGTCCCGCAACCACAAACCCCACACCTCCAGCGTCAGAATGGACACGTACCGGCAAACCCGAACTATATACCGGGAGAGCACGGTCAAGCAAGACATATACAAGAATCATCATAGAGATCAGCTCAATGTGCACCCCAAGTATGCAGAGAACAAAAATGGCCGCAGTAAAGGACACGTACGGAATGGTACATCGCAGAACTCAGAGACTATAGGATTTATCCCAGGGTCAGCAGACAGCACATCGAGCAGCAGGGCCACCTGTGACTCTTGTGCCTCCGTGGGTTGGAATAGCTGTAAATCTCTTATGTGCTGTATACTGACCTGTGGATTTTATGGCAGCCGAGATCCCTGTGTGCCTGCTAATGAGAGCTCCACGGACCACCCACCCAAATCAGGCGGTGAGCCGCCTCCTGGCATGGTTATGACCAACCCAACCTGTGGTGTCCCTTTGGAATCCAACAAGCCCACAAAACCTAACAAGTTACCCCCTAGTGAAAGCTTCCGTTACCAGGACGTGCGTTTTAGAGGAGAGATTATAAACTACCCAGTTAACGCCCCCAAAAGAACCCGTGCACCCGTCAAGGGAGAAAGCCATCGACCAATCAGCAACACCAGCTTGTTATCCAACGACTACTACGATCTGGACGACCCGTGTGACAGCACAGACGTCGACTCTCTCATCACCAAAAAGCTGCTGGAGCTTTACGCTCTGCATCAGATTGAGGAGCTGGCCAAGTGCACGTCCGACTCGTCCTTCTCCCGAAAGACCAACGAGATCAGTGAGCTCATCTACAACATCGCCCAGAACTACAACTTGGAGGAACAGGAAGCCGAGTGCAAGCTGGTGCACGGAGTCATTCGCATCAGCACACGTAAGGGCAAGAAAAAAGCCAGCCATCATTCAACAGGACACCGTCCAAACGGCAGGAGTGACGGCACCCTCCCTGACAGCGGCAATGAGACCATGACCTGCAGCAGTGAATGTAAGATGCTAGATTTGTGGCTAACGCTAATGAGTGAATAAGTGCAGATTTTTTGTGATGCAATCAAGTAGACATTTTTACTCTCATCTGGCTGCAGAATGCTAAATATAACAAACATCTGACTGGTCTTCCCCGTAATGACTCATCGTGTCTGTTGGAACGTTACTTCTATTGTTTGGCTTGGAGCTATAAGCCCCAATACACAGAGATTTTTTTTTCCAGGCAACGGCCTATTAGCAGCCTCTTAATCTGAGACAAGCTGATACAAGTACACACAGTAGACTATAACATTGCAAAAACAGATGATCAGATTATCTCTCACTCAAAAGTACTTTACTAGCCGCCCTGTCTGCTTCAGTTTTTTTTTTTTTTTAATGTCGGATTCTTGCAGATCCAGAGGTGAAAGTGTCCGAGCAGACGCCGTCGGACGAGCTGGCACGGAAAATGAGGCATTACAGCGGGAGAGGTGAGTACACGTGGGGAATTTCTCTTGATGGGAGTAAAGACCCTTTTGTGTCACGTTTGGGGCTGAGGGAGAAGAGAGAACATAATGATATGAAACTGTGTGTACGCACTAACTGTCCTCGTCACCGAGGTGTAATTACCACCCTGTCATGCGAGTCAGTGTGGGGGCTCTGACTTTGCAACCTATTGTGCCCACTGCAGCTGCAGGCTTTTCCTCACCTCTTTTCCAGTAATATACCTTTCTTTAAAAACATTAAAATAGCTCTGTACTCCTACCTGCTTTCTTCACATGTTCACAGTCCTCCTCCTCTGCCACCTAACGCCTATGTGCCTCTCTATCCCCCTCCGGCTCAGCAGTCATGCTACACCACCTGCTAAAGCAGCAGATCAAGTCCCGTTAAATACATGCCTCATACTGTCCTCTGATTTATTTTGTAATTTTAGCAAACAGCTTGTGTTACAACAGGATTACAGTGCAACAGGCCCCATTTCCCCTCGAACTTGCTCTTTTGCAAAGAGGCAGTTGAAAGGTGTCCTGTTACATTTCTTTGAATGAGGGTACAGCACATTGTGTTTCTACAACGTTCACAGCGAGGCCCATGATTGTGCCGTTTAAACTCAAATGAGAGTAAGTGAAACATGGTCTGCCTTGTTTCATTAGGCACGTCCACGAAACAGTTCTTGCAAATTGGTCGGAGAGCTCAGGATGCCTTTCATGCTGCTTCTGGCCTTTCGTAGGTCCCTAAACAAGCGATGCCTCACACAGATGTGGGCTTTCAGAAATGACAACGAGCAGCGCAGAACCGAAAGAGGCACGGAGCAGAGCTCAGCCGAGTGGATAGATACTTCAATACTGTCGTTTTCAAAATGTGAAAACGTCAACTAAATGTAAAGTTACTCTGTGACATCACCAATCTATTCCTCTGGAATGAATCTGTTATTAAGATTTTAAATCCCGCAGCCAATTGGTTGCATGATTAGTGAATTTTGTAGCTGCTTTGCCATTGATAAGTGCGACTCCACTCGGCTCTCGTCTTATCGGTTCTTCTCAGGTGTAGGTGATTTGCCACTGTGTCTTGTGTCCCCCGCTCTGTGGGCGGTATCTTATTGTGTTCGAGCCTCTCTGCCCTTTGTGGTCCTTATAATCGCCCTATAACTGAACTTCAAGTTCTTTAGCTTATCCCAGCACTGCTTATAAATCTTGGTGTAGCCAGGCTGTACCATCATCTCCAGTATCTCTCGGTAGATGTGCTCAGTAGTTGTGGCTCCGTCCAGCCCACGCTGAATCCTAACATCTGCCAATAAAGTTAGGAAGGTCCATACCTCATCATTGTCCACAGCACTGTTTTTGGAGCCTCTTTACCAGAAACTAACAAAAACAAGACGCAACACGATCAGAGATGAAACGGAGGTTCAGATGCAGTGCGCTGTTTTGCTGGGCGGGTCATCCAGTGACGTAGCGCTGCTGGCCCGTCAACAGCTGCCGTCTGCATACGTCAAAATCGTCACCTTGAAGCAGTTTGCTCGAAACCTCAAACAAGGTGGTCCCATAAACCAGCGGGGGTGGGTACCGGCAGTGGGCAGACCCTTAACTGGTGCGGTGTGGTGCGGAACCCACTGAGAGTTGAAGCAGTGGCAATGCACCATAAGACACATCCACAAAGCCGGTTCACCTTTATACATGTCGACTGTTATGTCTGTTCCCACCCTGCTTGTCAGCACAAAGCTGCATCAGCAGTGAGCTGAAGTTAACCCCTCATCCACGCAGGATTCCCACCATGACTGCAAGAAGACTCAGTCCTGGCTTGAAATGTTGTGTGCCTTTTTTTTTTTTTCAGTTATTGAATTTCAGTAAGTGATTTATTTTTTTTCTTCCTTATCAGCATATACGTCCAACTCGGCCACAGCGTACTCGCCGTACCTTCACAACACGGGAACACACTCCTCTGCAGCTCCTCTGCTTATTTAAACAGGGAAATGAATGAGTCTGTGTTGATGTAGCCGAACAGACCTGCTTACTCCTCTGTTGTCGGTGATGCTGTTACTGAGTGGAGCACCTTTCCCTGGATGGTTACAGTTCTCCGTTTTATGGTCAAACTACTATTATTATTTTTAAAGACTAACAGAGGAGACTTTATTTTTATTTTTTACCCCACATAGGGTTGTAAGTTTTTCATAAACTTGTATACAGTGTTGTAAGTTTTAGAAAGTGGCAAATAACTTCACTGGAAGAGCAAAGTGAGCAGTCATGAAGCCGGAGGATCGAGGCTCATGGTAGGACATGACCGTCCTCATTCTTGTCTTTGTTTTTACAAGATGTTTGTTTTCATGTGAGAGCCTTTTGTCTTCTACCATTTCTGTAGACTGCTATGTTTTTTTTTTTTTTTAATTGCTTACCTAAAAATGGTATTGTTACATGTAAAAGCCATATATTTGCTGTAAATACTCCTAAGTCATTGTTACTTTGTGCCATTTGGTTTAATTTTTTTATATATCATGCATTAAGTCTTGTTTTTAATAAAATAAAAAGCTCATTGCTTGTTTATGCTGTTCAGGTGGTTTTAATAAAGAGACATCTTAATGTGTGGCAACATTATCTGTTTCTCTTGACTCATCTCCAAAACACATACAAACTACTGGAGGTCTTCAGCTGGAAGCTCGACAAAATTTTCCATTCCCACATCAACCATTGTAAAGTTTTCTCTCCTCAGCCCACTTTTCCTTTTTGTTTTTATCTGGGATTGCTGTCAAGCTCGTCTCCCTGAGGTCCGCGTTGTAGCAGGCAGGCTTTTTTTTTTTTTTTTTTTTGCCCTCAGCAAAAGGAGGAACTTGTTTGTCTGGTTCTGACAGAAAGGAAATAAAATCCCAGGGTTTGTCTTTGTCATTTATGGCTGAAGGAAGAGGCAGATCGCTTGATTTCAAGAACCTGCCCAGATTACAGTAATTCAAACGAGCCAAATTGGATCATTAATTGAATATTTGTGGAAACTTTACACCTCAGGTTTTGAGTTTTGTTTCTTTATGAGATGAACCTGTTGCTTCAGCTGCCCACACAACACAGGAAAGAAACCTTTACCTTCTTAAACTCAGAAAAGTTGCTGAGGTTTACTGTAGTTTTTTGCGATAACATTTTAATTGTTAGTGTAAAATCTAGCAGGCAGCACAAATTTTTATTAAAACTAGTAAACGTTCAGCCATTTTTGATTTAGAATTAGATTTTAAAAAAGTAGCTACACAAAGCTACAACTGGCGAGTTATATTTTTAGGTGGTGCCAGATTTCAGTCTTTTAAAGCCTTTCTTGTTTGTGCCGCTGTTTCCATGCGTAACCCCGTTTCCTCTGGCTCTCTGCCCCCACCAGCACATTCCTGTTTTACCTGTACGAGTTGTCATGTAAAGACCGTTTCACAACTAACATACCACATGGCAGGATGACTCACGAGTCTCGTTTTTAAAAAATAAAGCTTCCACATTGCTTGGATTTTCATGGCAACTTGATTTAGCGTTTACTTAACGGATCTGAACATGTAAGGATTATGTGCTTGTTTTTTATGGGGGAGGACAAAAAACAGTTTTTTGGGACAGTGTCATCTGAGTAAACCCAGTTTCCACTGTTTGGCGTTAGAGGGCAGCATAGCTTCAGATTAAACAGTTAACCCATTCATTCTTCACAGGGCTGTGTAAATAAAGTCTTTTGGAGAATTTGAATAATTCTATGGACCTTTTACAAGAAAATCTGGAAACATTTAGTTGAGCAATCTGTCACATGTCGGTGATGATGGATTGCTACCCAGTTTGTTTACACCTGTTTGAACAGACTCCAACTGAGCTTCGTTACGTTTGTGTACAAAAATAAATTTATTTGAAACTCTGTAAATGTAAAGAACACGTATTTACAACAACAAAACGAGAGAACAGTTTCGACGTTGGACCAAGTGTACTGACAGAAAAGTGAGGTGTGCCAAATCTTTGCTTTCAGTGTGTGTGTGTGTGGGGGGGGTTCTGCTAAGATGGGGTCTCTGCAGACCCCATTGCACGGGGGGTCACAGTTCATCTTGAGGAGGACCATCCCTCCTATCTGTAGAAGAGCATGTCGACCAGCAGCTCCAGCAGGTTGGCCTGGCCTATCACCGGTCGGAAGAATAATTCAGTGATGAGGCTGGGTGTGATGCCCTGAAGCATGGAAGCTGTGAGGAGGATTCGAGCAAAGCACTCCTGGTGACCCGGGTGAAGCAGCTGGACCACCTCCCTCAGGGCATGCTGAGCTTCCTGCTGCAAGCCTTCCACAAACAGGCTTGCCTTTAAATCTGGAACATCTGTTGGTAAAAACAGAGTTTTATTCGTTTCGTTCCGAACACGGGATTCTTTTGGCAGAGCGTCTGATCCAGCTGCTACCTACCTGGGTTAAATATCGTGGTCCCTTTCAGGTATGCGTACTCCTTTGGGCTCAGATCCAGAGCCCAGAACTTTTTCAGACAGGACTTGAGTTTGCTGACGCCTGCCATGGTGGGCTGCTCTCTTTCCAGTGCAGGGCTCCGCTGGTGGTTCAGGAGAATCTTCTTCAGCATGCTGTCAGTGGGGATGTCCATCACCTCAAAGTCCATGTGTTCCTGGGCCAAACCCAGAATGAAAAGAGGTGCCCAGCAGCTTCCGAGGAGTGCAAACTGGTCACGCCTTGGGAGCTGATTAAAAGCCGGCAGGTTCTTCATGAAATGAATTGTTTTGACCAGAACCGCAGAAGCTTCTTTGCAAACCACAGATGGCCTTTTCAGGCACACACTCCGTCTCATCTCACAGTTGCATTTGTGAGGACCTGAAGGTGAGGGACTGAAGGCATCTTGACCCGCTCTGCTGTTGTCCATTTGACTCAGGATCTTGTAGAGGATGGGATTCAAAGGCCTGTCGCTGTTGGTCGTACAGTGGCATCTATTATCCATCTTTTACGTAGCTACTCTTGACGTATGCGTTCTCTCACAGGATGCGCTCGTTATGAGCTTGCGAGTGCTGCTGCTGCTTCCTCTGGTCTACCTCTAGTATTTATAAGGCCAACCCTCCCTTCTTAGTGGACCTTGAAATGTCAATACACCCTATGTGGAAAAACAACCATGTGCTCTGCCAGGTGACTGCTGGAATAACCCTGGGAAACAGATAAGCTTTTCTCAATGAGGAGTAGCTGCTGGAGTAACGCACGGATATCAAAAGGGATTGGCCTTTATCTCGGAGCCGGTGTCGTTAACCCAGGCAGTACCAAGCTACCAAGGACTGCAGAGGTAATCAGCCCCACACTGTGTCACTGCACCCACCAGCTCACACCTGTAAAGCTGGAAATGGGCCAGAGCGCAAAGGAGGCCGTTGACCTTCACAATACGGCCCCAACGAATTCAGTTCCATTTAAAGAAACGTTTCCAGTTTCTTTTTCTGGTAAATTTAAAGGTGATAGTTCAGATTTGTTTTTGAGTTGGGGTTCTGTGGAGAGGGTGTAAAGAATGTGCGTTGTAACGTACATGAAATAAACCTCACCGATGCGTTCCATCGTCCTTTGAACTCAGAACAAGGGAATGACATCAGACTTGATTCAGGTAGCTAAGTCAAGTCGCAAGTTAGGAAACCAGTAGAGCTTACTAGTTGTTGTGCTCATTGACCAGGTTGTGTCTTTAGCCATATGAACGGATTTCTCTGCACTCTAAGCAGCCACTAGCAATAAGTTCATCCACATAGGTTGAACAACACTGTGTGAGTGACTGAATTACTGTTCAAATTGACAGAAGTGAAATAAAAACTTCCTGGAAATGTCCAAATTTGGGGAATTAGAATTTATTTTTCTGACTTGGTAATTGATTAAAAAAAAAAAAAAAAAACATTTTAATATAAATGGCCATAGCTGATTGGATTGACATGCTAACACCTAACGGCTAGTCCGAAATTAGCCAAGACTAAAGTGGATTGCCGAAGTCCTACAATCTTCAACTTCAAAATTTCATAGAAATTCATGGAGACACTTTTATAAACCTTTGCATCTGAATTTCATTATATATACTGAATAT
>JARVGV010001153.1:22706052-22716654 GCA_031762435.1 Hypsolebias longignatus | reverse complement strand
AACAAGTTTAGTTTTGTTTTTTGAATGTCCAGAGGACCAGACTTAGCTTTTTTAGAGAGTACAGTGCAGTATTTCTCTGCCGCTACGTTTACAACATAAAACCGGAAACATCGTAACTCGGCTTTTCAAAATAAATTTCAAAATACATTTTTATTTAAAAAAAAAAAATAATTTAATGGGAGGTGTGACGTAAGTGCGAAATGTCGTAAACCGAGGGCTACCTGTATACAGTAATAAACATTTAAGAATAATTGGAATAAATCCTACTGGTACTACCAAGACCACTTGGATAGAAAAATAATGATTTATTTAAACCATCAAACAGAAAATTTTAAGTGTGTTTCTCATCAAACCCACACAGGGTGTGTGCTACTGAGGACTTAACTGCAGGTTATTTCCATGGTGAAACTAACAAGGGCAACATATTTGCAGGCATGATTCCTATGGTAATCATCAATATCCTGGACAGGGAACTCCCCCTACTGGTTCGTACCCCAATCAGCAGCCAGGAATGTACCCTCAACAGGTAATGATCCCTCTGCACTACATCAGTTCCCAACTGTTCTCAGTATGCTGAAATGAAAGAAATTTTAATGTTTTTTTTTTTTTTGTACAATGAGACTTAAAGGTTTGATTTTTGAATGACAGCTGGCACCACAATGTTTTCTGTACAGTATTTTTAAACTGTTTAGTAAAATAGTTGTGATGTCTTTCTGTAGAGTTACAAGCGTCCTGTGGAAGGAGGGTACCCTCCATCAAAACGCCATGAAGCGGAGTACGGTGGTTCTTTCGCTGGGGGGCAACAAGCTCCACAGCCACAGCAGCAAGGAGGCACCTCTGCACCACCTTCAGGACAGCAGGAGCAGTACAATCAGTACAGCGGCACCGGCCCTTACCCTGGTCCTGACCGCCGTCCGCCTGGACCCGGCAATCAATTCCCATTTCCCTTTGGACGTGAGCGAATGCAAGGAGCGTCTGGGCCCAATGCGCAGCCCAACATGCCCCCTCAGATAATGCAGCCAGTCCCTGAGGGTCCTCAGGGAGGCATGTGGCAGGGACCTCGAGATATGAACTATCAAAACTACACTAACCGACAAGGTGGACCTAGTGGCCCACCACAGGGACCCGTGTACCCTGGAATTAATCGCTCAGAGGATATGATGTCATCAGAACCGCGCATGAATCATGATAGCCAGTGGGCGGGACAGATGGGCCCTCGGCAGCCCCCCTACGGTCCATCTGGGCCTGGACAGCCTATGCCTCGTTCTGTACAGTCCAACTACCAGCCCCCTCAAGGGGTGCAAAACCACATTCCACAGGTGTCCAGCCCAGCCTCCATACCCCGCCCCTTGGAAAGCCGAACATCACCCAGTAAATCTCCCTACGTGCACGGTGTAATTAAGATGCAAAAGGCCGGACCCCCGGTGCCAGCATCCCATGTAGTACCCCCTCCAGTGCAGTCGCCTTTAATAAGGCGAGACATGCCTTTCCCCCCTGGCTCTGTAGAGGCTTCACTTCCTGTCCTCAAGCCACGACGAAGACTCACCATGAAAGAAATCGGTACGACCTTAGATGATGAATGCAGGCACAGTCCTCCCACATCAGACTCGAGTTATATTGGTTTTATTTACAGTTTATTGCAACAAAAGTACCTAATATTATTTTTTGTTCTTGTTTTATAGGAACCCCAGAGGCCTGGAGAGTTATGATGTCATTAAAGTCTGGTTTATTGGCTGAAAGTACATGGGCCTTAGACACCATCAACATTCTCCTACATGATGACAACAGTATTGCCACTTTTGATCTTAACACGGTGAGACTTAAAATATATTTTTTATGGGGGTTTATAGCAAATACAAAGACTATGTGTTTATCCTGCCTTATATTTTCCATATTTGTGTTTTTATGTAGTTGCCTGGCCTGCTAGAGTTGGTGGTTGAGTACTTCAGACGTTGCCTCATAGAAATCTTCGGCATCCTGCGGGAGTATGAAGTTGGAGATCCTGGCCAGAGGACCCTGCTTGATCCAGATGCCTTAAAGCAAAACTTGGACAACATGGAAGAAGATGAACCACTATTCGAGGATATGGAACAAGAGGATGCAGATGATGAAGATGAGGAGGTAGTGGAGCATTCAACTGTAGTAAAGGAGGAGGGTGATGAAGAGCAGTGCTCCAGTGGCCAGGATCAGAAGAGTGAAGACGACGAGAAAAAAAGCAAAGGCGCCTCATCTGAACAGACAAGCTTGTTACAATTGTTGCCTGCCCACGAGAGACCCAAGCAGGCCAGCAAATTTGACAAGTTCCCCCTAAAGGTGGTACGAAAGAAGGACCCGTCTGTGGCTGCCCGCTCGAGTAATTATGGCAAAGTTCAAGAGTTTGACAGTGGACTGCTTCACTGGAGTGCTGGAGGTGGAGACTCAACAGAACACATTCAGACTCTATTTGAGCCACGCAAAGACTTCTTGGAGCCGCGAGCACGAATATCTCTGCCCACTGCTTTATTAAAGCGACGACTCCTAGAAGAAGACGTACGGGAACCTTGTTTTCCTGCCGAGGAAGAGAGAAAGCAGCATGAAGATGAAGAAGAAAGGCCAAAGCAGGCGTCTTTGGCAGAAAAATCAACAGACTCTGAGAAGGCCGGCTCCATAGTTAGCGGCGATGAGGAGAGGCAGTCAGATTCAGATGCAAAGCCAGCTGAGAATGCTTTTAAAAGTCACCAGGAGAATAACCGACCAATTCTTTCTTCTGGAAGTATTTTAGCCCACCAGGCGCAGCCGACTGGCACCATCCTGGAGGATGAGCCTCACAGTAAAGACGAAGGGCCCCTCGTTACACTGGCAAGCTGGCAGGATTCATTAGCACGCCGCTGCGTTTGCGTCTCAAATATCATCCGCAGCCTCTCGTTCGTACCAGGCAACGACCATGAGATGTCCAAACACCCTGGGCTACTGCTGATGCTCGGACGGCTGATCCTCCTTCACCACTGGCACCCCGAGCGCAAACAGGCCCCACTCACCTACGAGAAAGACGAGGAGTCGGATGAAGGTGTGGGCCAAAAGGACGAGTGGTGGTGGGACTGCTTGGAGCTGCTGAGAGAGAACACACTGGTCACATTGGCAAATATTTCAGGCCAGCTGGACCTCTCCATCTACCCTGAGAGCATCTGCTTACCCCTGTTGGATGGTCTTCTCCACTGGGCTGTCTGTCCTTCAGCAGAGGCCCAAGACCCTTTCCCCACTCTGGGACCCCATAGTGCTTTGTCACCTCAGAGACTGGTCTTGGAAACTCTAAGCAAGCTAAGCATCCAGGATAACAATGTGGACCTCATCTTGGCCACTCCGCCCTTCAGTCGGTTGGAGAAGCTCTACGGGAACCTGGTGCGACTAATTGGAGACAGGAAGGTCGCAGTCTGCAGGGAGATGGCCGTAGTTTTACTGGCCAATCTGGCCCAGGGTGACACTATGGCAGCCCGATCAATTGCCATGCAGAAGGGCAGCGTGGGCAATTTGCTGGGTTTCCTGGAGGACAGTCTGGCTGCCACCCAGCTTCAACAAAGCCAGAGCTCTCTGCTGCACCTACAGGGGATGCCCTTTGAGCCCACGAGCCCTGACATGATGCGGCGAGCCGCCCGGGCTCTGCTCGCTTTAGCTAAGGTGGAGGAGAACCACTCAGAGTTCACACTACACGAGTCTCGACTCCTCGACCTTTCAGTGTCTCCGCTAATGAACTCGCTGGTTTCTCATGTTATCTGTGACGTCCTCTTTTTGATCGGCCAATCATGACAGCTGTAGGGAGCTGTAGCTCCACGTATTGGGGAGGGGGTTTGTCCCCAACCCACTTCCTCCCTGGTGAATCTGGCTTCTGTGTGGCACAAAAAGTTCAAGTGACTGGCTTTAATTTATGAAAATCCTTCCGAGTACATTCTGTGAGACCTCGATAGGCCAACCTTCCTCGGGGAGGGCCGTCACAGAGCTGTAGTGGGGAAAATGCCGACGGACACTACACGCAATGTGAAAGCCAACTGGATTACGGAGCAGAGCACCGTAGTGGCGAGACTGTTCTGCACTTGGGGGAGGGGATAGGGAGTACTTTTTAATAAAGATAAATGAATAAATAAATAGCTGAAAAACAAAAACTGTAACCAAAGTTGCTGTCTCGTTTACAGTGAGTTTGGGAGACACGGTGTGCCCTAGCTCTCCCCTGAAGGGGGCACAGTGAGTCTGTAACTGAGGTGAAGCAGACTGACGAGTGACCTGCTGGTTTTAGTTGCTGTTGATGGATCCTCACCAGTCAGCCCGACGGCAAACCGCGCGGTCGATAAACACCTTCACCGGGGAGGCCTGTGCAGTGTGCAGTAGATTGTAGGACATTTTCTGTACCGTACTGCTCTTGAAGTGTAAGCATTCTGTAAAACATTTCTCACAGAAGCTGACGACGCAGCTCTAGAGTTTTAAGGTCATTTTAGTTTGGTGTTAAACAGAAGAATGGCTTTTTTCCCCCAAAGTATCGAGAACCTACAACACCCTTACCTCCTCTTATCCCTTGATTGTATGAATACCCTTATGAAAAGAAATCACCTCTTAGGACTGGTTTTCAACTTCAGATACAGCTTTGCTGTGTTGTATATATATAATGTTGTACATTATACTTCCTTTCTCTGTCCGTCTCTGTCTGTGTCACTATTCTCACACTTGGTATTGGTGCGGGACGGAGGCAGACGCGTTGAGTTTGTTCTTGACCTCCAGTCCTAGCCCATTATAGACCCACTCCTCTGGTCTCCACAGCTCTGTAGTACAGCAGACACGGCCTAAACTTGTAATATTCTGGTACAATGAGAATAAACTAGATGAAGTACACATTTGACAAATTTTCTCCAATCATGGATTCTGCATATTTGTATTTCAGACTATGTAGCTAAGGCATCATGTAAATTCCTCCCTTCTCCCCCTTTTTTTGGCTCAAGGAATATCATTTATTCAGTATGAAATCTTTATACTATATGTTCCACGTGGTAAGAATAAATGTACATCAAATCTTCCTAAGCTGTTTGATGATTTTATTCTTAAAGAATGTTTAGCTTTTCTTGGATAAATGTAGATTTCACACATTTGTTTTAAAGAATGTCTTTCATTTGTGTTGTGTGTTCATTTGGCATTTACCGGTAAGTCAAATGCTCACACAGGCACTACAGACTGTGTTTAGTGTTGTCAATCTGGTGTAAAACAGTTGTGAAACCTTCATGTCAGTTTGCTTGTTGTGGCGACGCCTGAGGAAGGAAGCAGTCAGAAGAAGAACAAGGTCAAATACAAATATGTGCTAGGACTAAAATTCACCTGAAATTAGTAATGGGGCAGCTGTGATGTATAGATACAGCAGCCGACTTGGGACCAGAAAGTCACAGGTTCAACTCCCTGCCATGCCCACATGTCGTGTTCTTAAGCAAGATATCCAGTCCCTACCTGCCCCCCTGGACACCTGCCTCTCCACTTGGGTGTATCTCATGTGTGATGGGTTGAATGCAGCGCACACATGCCATCATTGTATAGAAACAGTTTCACAACAAAATTCACTAAATCAACATAAGTGACAAGTTGTAGCATTTAGGTACCGGTAAGTATGAATTCGACTACCGTATGTTAAACGCTCAGCTTTTTATTTATTTTATTTATCCAGGTTAGTCTCATTGAGCCACGAGAACTCATTTTCAAGAGAGACCTGTTAGGGAGCAGATGGTGGGGGTTAAGGGCCTTGCTCAGGGGCCCAGAGGGGCGAATGAGAGTGGAGGCAGGTGTGCGTGTTTCACCTTTTTCCACCCACATTTTTTGATGTTGGGGCCGGGGCTTGAACCGGCGATCTTCCGATCACAGGCCCACCGTCTAACCACTGCGCCACCACTCCCCCAAATGAAAATTAATTATGAAAATTAATTTTTACAATCGCCGCCTACAAGCTTTTATTTTGAAGGTGGAGTTGCTTACAGGTGTTGCACCATACATAGTCTGACCACTGTGTATTATGACCATAGGGCGCGCTGTTGCATTTTAGTCAAGTCAATTTTATTACAGATAAACTGTTATCAAGGTGCTTCACAACATTTTACACCATATTTTTCCAATACAGTATCTGACAAACCATATACTGTATATTATGTCTATGCGATAAACTCATTCTGTGACCGTCCATATTTCCATAATAGTCATGATATTCGTGATCAGATTTAACTTATTTTCCTTTAGAGGAAGGAGCGACTCAGCCTCCTTCCTCCAATGAATAAAAATTAACATCTGCCCACTAAAATTATGACTATTATGGAAATATAGACGTCACTGAATATGAATGTGTTTATCAGGTATTGCAAAGTACTGTACAGTAATTTATGTTAAAATGCAGCAGCGCCCCCTACGGTAACAATATGATGTAACACCGGATGTAATTGTCGATTTCCGCATCGTCAAACATCCTTAAGAGACGAATGTCGTCATACTTAAATTTGGATAAATCTCCACTGTTACTGTGTAAAGCAATGACATTTTAAAAATATGTGGGGAAGTTAATTGAGGAAAACGTCAGAGCCCACGGCTTTTATTTTTGAAGTCGGGGTTACTGTATTGTTAGTGTTGTCATCTTCCTTAGTTTGTAGCCAGGTCTTGTAAATGAGTCCTCGCGGCTCAATGAGATTAACCTGCCTAAATAAAGGTTGAATGAACTTGCCGGAAGTGCGTATTTCATGCTGCTGTAACGCGAATACAGTACTGTATCTTCATAGTTACAACAATTGGGTAAGTCGCCTGTTTTTCTTGCTGTTTAAAATAATAAAACTCAGAGAAAATCTCTGGCAGCTTTTTTTTTTTTAAAGAAATGAGCTACTGACCTTTATTTTGAAGTTACAATTGCTCACCGGAAGTGAAGGCGTCCTGCTGCAGAATGAGGATGTGAGGACAAAGATTGCAGGTGAGCGTTAAATATGCAGCTAATGGACGGACGTCCTCGTGGATAAAGCGCTTTCTGCCAACATTGGGATGATCAGTTAAAACTTGTGAAAGCCCTGTAGCCCAACATCCTTCAGTTATGTGCAGAGGACACGCCAAAGCGAAGCGCCTCGTCGTAGCAGCGGCGGTGCGCGTGGCTGCTGCAGCTGGTTTTTCCACATTTTGTCCGTCTCGTCCATGACCATGGATGTCAGAGGAGTTCTGGAGTTTGCCACGGTCACTAGGGGTATCTCCTTGTTTTTACAGGTACGTTTAAGTGCTGTTGTAATTTACATGGTTTACAACATCCGAGCAGGTCCTATTTGACCCAAATATGTCACCGTATGATAAAATGTTTTTTTTTTTTTTTTAAACTAAAGTGCAGGGTGCAGAATTTCTTCAGTGTGTTTCTGGTCATAATGTGGATTATTATTCTTCAGGCTGTCCTGAACGCTGCCATCCCTGATCATGATGCTGATGCCTTCAGGCCCCCTCGGACAGAGGAGCCCCTGTACTTGGACTCTGTGGTGGAGTGGCTGTTTGGTGGCCTCTCGCACTGGGATGCAGAGCATTTCCTCTTCATCGCGGAGAGAGGATACCTCTACGAGCACAACTTCGCATTTTTCCCCCTCTTCCCCGTCGTCCTGCGGGGGCTGGCGGAGACGCTGCTGTGGCCCCTCGGCGGCTGGCTGAGCATGCGGGGCCGGCTGCTGCTCGCCGTGTCTCTGGGTAACAGCGCGCTCTTCCTGCTGAGTGCGGTCGCCCTCTACGCCCTCAGCAGAGCAGTCCTGCAGGACAGAGGTCTCGCTCTGCTCTCCAGCCTCCTGTACTGCATCACGCCCGCCAATGTTTTCATGACGGCCGGCTACTCGGAGAGTCTGTTCGCCGCGCTCACGTTTGGCGGTCTGTTCCTCCTGGAGAAAGGCTTCACCTTCAGAGCCTGCCTGGCCCTCGGCATCGCCACCGCAGCGCGCTCCAATGGACTCGTCAACATGGGGTTCCTTCTCTATCTCCCCGCGCTGCACGCCATTTCGCAGATTCGCGTTTATCGCGCAACGAGGAAAGGCTGCAGCAAAGTCCTGCACTACGTCTGGGTACTCGTCCGCCTCCTGCTCACCTCCTTCTTGGGGACAGCGGTCATTGCCCTCCCCTTCTGTGCGTTTCAGTACTACGGCTACAGGACGTTCTGCACCCCATCCACCTCCCTGGAGCAGGTTCATCCTGCTCTTCTGTCTCTGGCTGAGCGAAGGGGTTACCGGGTCCCAAATGAAAACGGTCCCCCACCCCTGTGGTGCATGAGACCCCTTCCGTTGCTTTACTCACACATTCAGGACGTGTACTGGGACGTGGGCTTCCTCCGCTACTTTGAGCTGAAACAGATACCAAACTTTATTCTGGCTCTGCCGATGGCTACGCTCGGCATCGTGGCCATTTATGCATATTTTCAAGCCAATCCCGAGCTCTGCTTAAGACTCGGACTTTGGGACACGGGTGCAAAAACGGGACTGGACAAACCCGCACCGGGCTTCTTCAATCCCAAAGTCTTTGTGTATGTCGTGCATTCAGCAGTGCTCCTTGTGTTTGGGACGCTGTGCATGCACGTGCAGGTAAGTAAATCAAATTGTAGCCATTTTGTGGATTGTCTAATTAATTTTGAACAGATGGGATATTTAATTTTTATCTACTTTTCCAGGTTTTAACCAGATTTATGGCCTCCTCGTCTCCTGTGCCCTTCTGGATAAGCGCTCACTTGCTCCTTCTGAACGAGCCTCTTCTTCATCGAAGGCAAACTCCGAACCCCAGCGTGCATTTACAGACTAATGTGAAAAATAGTTGCAAGCACAGTCCCCGTAACCCCATCATTGCACTGCTGCCACAATTTAAAGTCTGTTCTCCAACCACTCAGTGCATTCTGGGATACTTCCTGTCATACTGGCTGCTGGGCCTCGCACTTCACTGTAATTTCTTGCCATGGACTTGACTTTTTACTCTTTGGATTATTTGAATTATTTATGCGTAGAACTGGGATAAAAAAAATAGAACAATTATTAAAAGTTGCATTGAGTTTTGATACAACCTTGCCTACAGAAATCATGTTAATAGTTTTTAACTGCAGTAACAATAAACTGAATTAGTTGTAAAATAAATCCGATGGAAACGTTTTTCAAGGGTTTATTTCATCACCGTTCAAAAATAAACCAAATGTTTACGCGTTCACTTTTCTTTTGCCCAGTTCTACACAGAATCTTGCAACAAAAATAGTTTTAACATGGATTTGTTCACAAAATGTGCAAGTTTGATTTGCACATTTTGGTCAAACGTGATGTAATCGAGAACAAACTCGAAGGCCGTTGCATGGACTGAAAACATTGACTTGTATAAGCATTAAAATCTGAATGACTTGGTTTGCATGTTTAAAGAAATTCAAAGCTTTTGATCTTTCAATTAGAATGACAAATAAAATACTTTTAAGGAATATTTTGGTGAAATACACAGTACAAACAAAACCTCAGGAATTAAACTGGACCCCACTGACCATACACTGTGTCCTAGCACACTAATAATGGAAGGGAAACACTTATTTGTTTACTTAAATTCAGAATCAGGATACTTTATCAATCCAGGGGGAAACTGACTTCGCTACAGTCACTCCATGTAAAGATATATAAATGTAAACGTGCAAAGTAAATCAAAGTATATATACATTTGCATACAAAATTGCATCATCTGTCTTGAACCTTGAAAACATTTTTCAGTCTCATTCAAGGACACTTGTGGGTAAGGGGACCTCCATTGTTTTGGGTATTTTACTTGATAAATAAGGGACTCGTTAAGATTGATAGGTAGACAGTTTGAACGAAAACAAACTCCGCTTCACACAGTTCAGCTAGTTTAGTAATTTTGATTCCGCTAAGAGAGTAGCAATGGTACTTTAATTTCTGAAGTTATTTCTAATACTGTAATCTGGCACAGATTGTCATTAAAATTAAACATGTTTTATAACACTGTTGACTCCAGGCAGGTTTATCTGGAGCACGGAGACACTGACATTTAACAATACAATCCTGACACTTCAGTTTCATTTGTTGCACGTTTTTATTCACTACACCTTGTAATATTGTGGAATACTGAACCTTTTGCTTTTTCACTTCATGTGTAAATTCTGTAAAATTTCTGTCATCATCTTTAAAAAAAATAAACAGCCCAAACAAAACTAAAACAAAGACATGCTTCAAACAGTGAAACAGGATTTCACATGGAGAAAAAACAAGTTGTAATGAGATAGAAATAATTTTCAGGCCTCTCGTAAATGAGTCCCTGAGGCTCTATGGAATTAACCTGTATAAATAAAGGTTGAATAACTAAACATTATTGGATCAACCAGAGCTAGTGCTGTTGCAGAGGGGCATTCATTAATGCCACACACAAATCACAGCAATCAGCATGAATTACTACAAAAATAATTGTGCAACTAGATTATCTATACATTGTCAGAGATTTGAAAAAAATGTATAATCTGTCAAAAGTTGCATTTCCAGTCTACTCTCACTCTAAACTTCTTTCGGCTTTTCCCTTTTCAGGGGTCGCCACAGCGAGTCATCCTCCTCCACCTCACTCTGTCCTCTGCATCCT
>JARVGV010001153.1:22627476-22638689 GCA_031762435.1 Hypsolebias longignatus | reverse complement strand
CCTCAAAAAAGCAAAACAAAACAAAACAAACCAAAAAAAAAAAAACAGGGGGAAGTGGGGGCCAGTCCCGGTGCCACGCGACTGCCGAGCGAATGTTGGGTTGTGGGAAACAGGGCTGAACAAAACCAGCTATTCATACAAATCTAATCAGCACGTAGAGAGTAATAACCTTCAGAGAGGGACAGTGCCTAAGGAGGAGGAGGAGGAGGAGGAGGAGGAGGAGGAGCAGACAGGACATGTGACCATACAACAAGTGTCCTAAAGGAATGTGATGGACACAAAACCATCAGCCATGCAGCAAAATGGATCATGAAGGGAACAAAAACACGTTTTTAAAGGGAGCACAGTTTGTCAAAACAAGTTCAAACCATTTTTCTGTGATTTTAAATTGACAAAGTAAACAGCAAATATTTAGAAGTTCTGTTTCACTTTGATTTAGTTTAAATTCTTTTATTTTTTTATTTTATTTTATTTTTTTTACAATTAAATTAAATTAATGTGTCAACACTTCAACACTTGCACTGGTCAAGGGTGGAGACTCTTTTCCCCTCCTCTCCCTCTGTGCTTTGCTTTGCTCTGGCCTGTCTGTGAAACTGTTCAGAGCCTTTCTTCTACATATCTTCTGAACTGTAATCCTGCTATGGATTTGGTCATTTGGTCCCTCAACACAATTGAAAACATTTTTTTGACAAAAAGACAGGCTTTAGGTGAGCCGACTTGCCCTGATGGCACACACGCAGCTGGATATGTCATTGATTCCTGGGGAAAGTGGAAGGTGATCTGTTTATCTCTGCTGTCAGTCAAGGAGGTTGAGGACAAGAGCTGTCATTTCTAACCTAAACCCAGAGCCCGGCCCGGTTTCGGACCAGGCAGGGCCATAATAATGTGCTTAATGTGCAGGCTGGGTCGATGTCGGGCTTTTTACTGCATCAGGGACGCATGTGGCCGACAATGCAATTATGGCTTGCCATACTACACCTGCTGCACAAAGTGATTTGACTGTGCGATGAACGGCTGGTTGAAAGAGGTAAAAAGTTCAGTTAAGCTTCAGATGTACTACTGCCAGCAACCCATCAGCCCAAATGGATGTCCATTCAGTCGCTGCATTCAGCGGACATGCGCGGCCGACGATCCAAACAAGTGAGATCACAAAATATCCAACATGTAAGAGCAGGGTTCAATCTAGGCAGAAGCAGGGGAAGCATTTAATGCGCTTTGACGGCTCCTCAGCTCAGATCTTCTGCCCCCTTTACTCAGCCGCGTACGTCCGCCAACCGTTAATAATAGTCGGTGGTATGAGCATCAACGCTTAATTAATTTTTTTTTCAGGTTCGGACCTGTAATTACTGTTAATTCATCTGATTGGGTGGGGTTCGGAGCTGATGACTACAGGCCGGGTCGGATTGGATTTTTTTGGACCCGAGTGCAACTCTATTGAGGACGCATGTATAATTGGATTTATGATAACAGGTTTCCTACTTTTTGGAATCTGCTGGTTCCTGGTTTATCAACAAACAAGGAAGTCATCAGCAGCAAATTTGGATCTGGTCAGGCTGCCTGCTTTATGGAATGACTTGGTTCATGCGTCGAGCAGCCAGATTCAGCTGCTTTGTGAACTAAGCTGCAGACTGGATGTGATTTGTGATAATCACAACCCAAAGCTTATGACCATATAAATGAGGGTAGGAATGTAGATCGACCGGTAAATTGAGAACTTAGCCTTTTGACTCAGCTCTCTCTTCACCACGACAGACCAGTACAGCGCCCGCTTCACTACTGACGCTGCACCTATCTGCCAGTCGATCTCACGCTCCATTTTTCTCTCATTTGTGAACAAAATCCTGAGATACTTAAACTCCTCCACTTGGGGCAGGACCTCCTCCCCGACTCGGAGAAGGCACTCTACCCTTTTCCAGCTCAAGACCATGGACTCGGATTTGGAGGAGCTGATCCTCATCTCAGCAGCATCACACTCGGCTGCAAACTGCTCCAGCGAAAGCTGTAGATCATGACCTGATGAAGCCAATAGGACCACATCATCTGCAAAAAAAAAAAAAAAAAAAAAAACAGGCAGGGAAGGCCACCAAAATGGATCCCCTCAACACCTTAGCTGTGCCTAGAAATTCTCTCTATAAAAGTTATGAACAGAATCTGTGACAAAGGGCAACCATGGCAGAGTCCAACTCTCACTGGAAACGAGCCTGACTTACTGCTGGCAATGTGGACCAAGTTCTGACACCGGTCGTACTGGGACCCAACAGCCCGTATCAGACAGTTACTACCTTACCAGGGAGGCTTAAGCGCGTGATCCCCCTGTAGTTGGAACACACTCTACGGTCCCCCTTTTTGTATAGGGGGACCACCACCCCAGTCTGCCAATCCAGGGAAACTGCCCCCGATATAGAGTTGCGTAAGCCAACACAACCCCACAACATCCAGAGCCTTAAGGAACTTCAGGCGAATCTCATCCAGCCCTGGGGCCCTGCCACCGAGGAGCTTTTTAACCACCTTGGTGACCTCAACACCAGAGATTGGAGAGCCCGATCCGAAGTCTCTAGGCTCCGCTTCCTCATTAGAAGACGTGCCAGTGGGATTGAGGAGGTCTTTGAAGTACTGTATTCTGCCCACCGACACACGACATCCCGAGTTGAGGTCAGCAGCCCACTAACTCCACTATAAATAGTGTTGGCGGCATACTGCCACCCCCCCGAGACGCCGGATGGTGGATCAGAATCACCTCAAAGCCATGCGAAGTCATTCTCCATGGCCTCTCCGAACTCCTCCCACGCCTTTTGCCTCAGCAACCACCTGAGCCACATGCCGCTTGGACTGCCGGTACCCATCAGCTGCTTCCGGGGTCCCACAGGCCAAAAAGGCCCAATAGGACTCCTTCTTCAGCCTGACAGCATCCCTCACCGCCCCACTCACTGTTTGCGTTCCGGCATCAAGCAGTTTACAAATGAAGCCCTTTTACTCAGTCTGACTACTGCTGTTCTGATTCTGTTCAGTTTTATGTAAATAGTTTTCTGTACTAGATTGAAGAAGTGGAAATACATTTATTATGTTCATTATCCAAATAGGTAAAGTTTTAAATAGTTTTTTTTGATACTGTTCATTTTTTCAAAATTGTGATTTTTGGAAGTTGAAATGAAAAATGTTGTTAATTAAGAGGCTTGAGTGAAAAACAACCCATGTTTAAATGTACAAAAATTGTACAAACACTATTAAAGGACAGGTCTTAAGTATTTATGTTACACAAATATTTCCATTGCATTAAATAGACTAATTGAAGTAAAATTATTTAATAAACTTGAATATTATGAAGGGGTCCCTGAAACGTTTTCTCCCCAAAGGGTCTCTGAATTCAAAAAGTCTAAGAACCCCTTGACTAAAGAATATTAACTTTTTTTAAAAGTCAACACATTTACTATTAAATACCTTAATTTGACATAAAAAAAATCTGAAGCACCTTTCAGAAGTGGGTTTAAGCATGTTCAGCCCTCTCACTGGCGTGATGTGGAGCCCCTCAGTAAGTGTTCTTACACTTGTGCCTGCATTCCTGGAACAGGACAGGAAGTGTAATGTTGAGAAAAGGGGCACTGGATGTGCTCTTTATCAACCACCCAGTGAGTTTTTTTAGACATGCGTGTCTCAGGCATGTTCTAGGACCCAACGTGAGTTTGTTTGCTCATGAACCAGTAAAATCTTTGTTTGAATGTTTTTTAGTTTTCCACACATCTCAGAGCGACTCCTCATTATTCACCTCCACCGCCGGCTGGCTGTTCCACTCACAGCTGCCTCCAGCTGTGTGTTAAAGAAGCCGATGGAAATTTCCCAACTTTTCTATCAAACTGGATTCTTCTGTGTCTGCAGTTCAAGATCCAATAGAGAATGAGACCTTGTCAAAACATATAAATCAGTGATCTATTCTGCCAATTTTCACTTCTGAGACTGGTGAGTTTTTGCTCCAAACCATTCTAGTCCCTGATTTGTTTCATTATCAGTCATCAGGGAGCTGTCAAAAAGGCAACCAAACTTTTCATTTGTATTTATGTGGAAATAAGCTAGAAGACGGTCATAAAATTCAGTTCGGTGTGGTCTTTCACCAAAGAACATGTAAACAAAGTGTGTTTTTTTATTTAAATGCACACCATAGCTGAAAACTTGAAACTACTTCGTTCAGAGAAAACATAACACGCTGAAAGTATTTTGACAATATAAACACCACAATAACATTCATTCAGACTGAAAAATCTTTGGGAAACACATTAGGCTTTTTACAACAGCGTGAGGATTCCCTAAAACTTTCCTCATCAGCAAAGATGAACAGTTTTCTGGTTCATAAGTCAGGTCCTCTGGATGGTTTCTTTTTGTTGAAAAGTTTCACCTTTCATCCAAAGGACTTCATCAGTCTGAGGAGCCACAACAAACTCAGTCCCGTAGCACACTCACATAGTGGGTCAACCAGTTTGATGGTGACAAGATGGTTTCTGGAGTCCGCCCTCTCCCCTGCCGACTCCTCTGAGGCAGCCATGGCCAAAGTGGTGCAAAACCGCATATTGTTTTGATGGTGCCAGTAACAGCTGGCTATAGACGTTTATAACGCCCCTCCTCCACCAAAAGAAGCCTTGAGGCTGTTTTATTTTATGTGAGACTGTTCTTTTTTAGTAGCTGCCTGGGTTTGGTTCAGAACCAAGGCCGAGCAAGCATTGGGAGTTTTGGATATAGGGGGTGCACCGATAAATTGGCCCTGATTTCCTTAATTTTGGGAAATTAGAAATCGGCCGATACTTGCATGAGAAACCGATTTTACCGATTTTTTTTTTTTTAGTTTTAACAACAATTATCTGAACTTCATTTATATTTCAGAGCACTATCTCATGGCCAGTTAAATCAAGTTTGTATTGTTTCTAGGACATTGTTTAAGGGTATGTTTCTCAATAAAACAAGATTGGAAAATTGAAGGTGCATTGTGATCTTATAACACCTGACGGTGTCGCTGATAAAACAAAATCAGAATCGGCAGATCAGGCTTTTTAGAAATAGGTGATCGGCCAGAAAACTGCAATCAGAGCACCCCTACTTGTAATGCAATGACTTTATGTGTTCTGACGGTTCCTCCAGAGCTTTGTGGTATTAGATTTGATGAAATCTACAACTTATTGTTTGAGAATCATTTTTCCCCCTACTCTTTAAATTGACCTTCAAGGGCAATAGTTTACTTTATCTTAACCAGTGTTTGTTTTACTTAGTTTATGTGTATACATATTCCTGATTTTTTTTAATCTTTTGCATTAGAATGGAAAAAGCACAACTCAAAATCCACCACAGACCTTGTCAATAGTTGCAGATTTTATCTGAATGAATAGAAATTGAAGGATAACTGTGCTGTTGCAGACAAATAACTATTGAAAATCATAATCAAAGTGTTGCCACCCTGTTGTCTGACAACAGACCATGAAACTGGATGGCCCACTATGGGGGTGTGCTACTTATGGGACTGAGTTTGTTGCAGCTCCTTGGACTGATGAAGTCCTTTGGATGAAAGACGAAACGTTTCAACAAAAAGAAACCATCCAGAAGATTTTATGCCTTAACTTACCGGTAGTTGGATTTTTACCTGGATTGCATGAACTTTGAAGTCTTCTGGTTCCTTGAGTGCACTTCCAGGTGTTAACCTCTGATCAGAGCGAGTCTGGTGTGAGCATGTACTCATTAAAATGAGTTCCAGCTTTTTTCTTTTCTGTTGTTGATTATTTTAAACTTTCCTTCTTATACAGTGAGATATGAACCTGTGCAGCTTTATTTCTCATTATCTCATTAAAGTTAGTTCTTATTATTTTAAGCCATGGCACTGCAAGGGAAACCCAGAGAAAAAGACTTTAATAGCTGTTTTTCTCCACGTTAAAGCGACTTATCATAAAGTTTTGTCAGCTGGGAGATTTTGGTAAAAAGGAATTTTTATAGAAGTTATCAAGGACTATTGACTTTGGTTGATCTGTTGTGTGCTTTGGACTCCAGAGTTTCCAGTCATATAAAGAGAGAACAAAAGGATGTGAAGAAGTCTTTTTGATCTGGCTGTGTCAGCCCACATCTTGCATGAGCGGCGGTGTTTCCAGATCACGAACCGATCCGATTTGGACATGAAGACTTGTGAGGGTTCAGGCTGCTTCCTCACGTTTAATCAGAGCTCTCTTGGTTTTACAGATGCTCTCGCTAAGCGCTGGCTTGACTTGAAGAAGAAAATAACAGAGTATGCAGGGAGTTGCTCTGTAGCTAAACTCATTGCCCTTGAAGGGATCGTTCAGATCCTTTAAACTGAGTTTCTGTGAAAGGTTTATGGAGTAATAGTTTCTTGTAGGTGATAGCTCTATGAATGACCTCTGATGAAAGAAATAGTTCGGATCTGACCAATCTGAAGAGCTCATGGCTAGTCCAAGCCAAGAACAAAGGGCCAGTTGTATACATAAAAATATGTGTTTTTGCTAGGGATGCATGATACTATTGGCATGGTATCATCCAATATTAGCGATACAGTTAAATATCGGACATTGGCTATTTCAGCAAAATAACTCACCGATTTTAGATTTGTGAAAATGCACAAATTTGTCCTGTTTGTGTTGTCATTGTGTTATAGGAAAAAATATGCTGGTGTTAGTATCGGTTATTGGCCAAATAAGTTTTAACAAAAAAAGCATATCGGATATCGTCCAAAAATCCAATATTGTGCATCCCCAGTTTTTGTGAATGCAGACGACGACAGCAGCAGCAAGCTTCAACACTTCTGTTTTCTAGCTTGGTAATCTGCTCAGATTTAAACTATCTCTCTCCAAATTGAGCTTGTTCAACTATCTGCAACAGGTAAGTTTTACTGTTCACAACTTTTCCTTAGAAGCCCACTTCAAATAACCTCAATAACTGTGTTTCTTTGTAAAATATGCCTTTATATCTACTTTGTATATAAAGTCTGTCATTAATCTTTTCTTTCCCATCAGACATGTAGCAGCTTGCTGGCAGTTTACCAAAAGTCATCATTATTTCACGTACCACAGATGTTATAGTCACGTACTATTAAATTGCAGAAAACGTGAAAGCACTGAGCCTGTTTTCAGGTTAAGGAGGTGTGAAGATGAACATTCCATGCACGGATCGTTCTCAAGAAGATTTTTTTTTTCTGTGTACAAATAAGCAGTCTGGCTACATTTGTACGTATGTAGGCAAGTTACTGCCTTTCGGATGTTTTTAATAAAGTCCGCGTAACATTTTTTTCAAAACTACTGTATGTCATTGTGGAGGATTACAATTCACTTCAAAAACCAGAAAGTGAATGACACTTTTTTGTCAGTTCTGAACTTTTAGTCCAAAGACAACAGCTTGAGCTCGCTGCAGTTTGGGTCGCAGAGCGGTGATAAAATCCCTGCGGAGGCAGCGACCTCTGACCTTTGGCCACCAGCTGCATGATGTAACACACTAACCTGGTTTCCTTTGCTTGGTGAGATTTAAATATTATTGTTGTGACAGGATGAAATAGCTTTTATTTATTAATTTTTCTTATCTCTTCTCTATTTGCTCTTGAGAACAAAAACAACGTTTCATGCAGATTGCCTTAATATCAAGTGGACAATAAAACTATTAAAACAAAGCAAAATTAAATGAATACAACAATTTTAAGTTGGTGCAGGTGATGTAACTCCACTCTGAGGCCGGTAGGAGCCCCTCTGCTCTGAGACCCTTTAAGTTCCTGGACCCCACGTGGGCAGAGTGCGTCTTGTGTGCTGTCAGTGAACCAAAACAGACACAAAAACACACATCTCACTTCACAGCATCCTCCCACTGAAGATGCAAAAGGCACACATACAACATGCATTTCCTCTCTCCCACTCGCAGAGGACACCATCGCCAGAGAACTTTAGTTTGGATTTCACTCACACTTTGTCAGCCTGCGCTCTAGAGGGTTTATCTTGTTTATTTTTTCACCAGAGTTCTGGACAAGATTCACTCTTTCTTTGGACTGACTCAGTGTCATGTGGTAGTGATAAATCCACCACAGACTTGACATGAGCACAGCTGAAAGATGTTTGAACAGACTTTTTTTTTTTTTCTTTTTTCACGATTTCACAGTTTTTATTCTTCCCATGGGAATTCAACACAGATACACTTTCTGTTGATTTTGTTTTGTTTTATTTTATACGATAGAACCTAAAGCTCTCTAGAGTCGCATCAGTGTATAAATTTATATTCAATGCACGCTGCTCTATAACATTTTATGAGGTGGAGAAAAAAAAACATACTCAGAAATTGTGAATTTGTTGCAGCAACAGGTGACAGAAGATCACTGGCTGTAAAGAAACCTACGATTTCAGTGGAGGCTGCAACAACAGGAGCGCAGAACAAAATAAATCCTCGCAGAAAGAACGATTCAAATAGTTCACGAGAAGAACTTAAACTTTATCTTCAAATTGTAAGAGATAATTAACAACATGGCATGATTCAGATCCAATACAGTGAAGTGCTGAGCTGTTATGAACAATAAATATCTTACCTGGCATAGATAGCTCTATTTTGAATCTTAGTTTAGAGAAATAGTTTAATTCTGACAGATGAGCTGACAGCTCATTTCTGCAGCACTACTAGTATAATACCTCAGCTACATTAACCACTTTAATGTGAAACTGACAGTAATTTGAATGAATGTAAATTAAAGTTCACATCAACCGTTATGACGTTTTTGATAACAGAAAAGTTTTATGTTGCTAAAAATCCATTTTATATCACGATATGTAGATTTATGGTTCTGTTCTGATTTAAAGTTTTTTAGGGTACTTACAGGGTAACATATAGGGTACTTATGATGTAAATTACCTCATAAATATCCTGTATGTTACCACTTGAGCACCCTGTGTGTTGCCCAATAAGGTCCCTTTATAATATCCTATGAGTACACTGTGTTTTACTCTGTAAGTACCATGTACTATACCGAGCAAGTACTCTGTGTGCCACTCTGTAAGTACCCTGTATGTTACCCTATTCTTTATATTACCCAGTATGTACCTGTATTTTACTCTGTAAGTACCGTGTCTGTTACCCTTTATGTTACCCAGTACGTACCCTGTATTTTATTCTGTAAGTACCCTGTACAATACCTAGTAAGCACCCTCTATGCTACTCTGTAAGTACCCTGTCTGTTACCTATTATATTACCCAGTATGTACCCTGTATGTTACCAAGTAAATTGGGCTGTATTGTGTATTGCTACCAAAATAAGTAATAAAGACCAAATATTAATGGTAAACTACAGAAAAAGTTTGATAAATTTGGTTAAATGGCTACATTAGTCTCCAGAGTCAGTATTAGAAAAGTTGTAGATCTCAGTTCAGTGAACTCTCTTTGGTTAAATCTCAGGAACATTGTTTTAATTTTCACGTATCACCAGGTTAAAGTCTGTTGTTTCACAAGGCCTATGTGACTGATGTCATTTATGGTGCAGATGTTTCGGTGCGTGGCGGGAAAAGGTCTTGAAAGTATTTCCCCTCTTGTTTCCCAGACAACTGCATCAACTCCATTTGCCTTTGGTGACTGATTGTGTTTGACATATTTCAATTAAAGGAATCAGATTAAGATTATAGAGTTCTCAAATGTGTTTCTCAAAGACTCCAAATTATATTTTCATTTGAGATAAAACAATACACTGAGTGCATGATAAAGCTGCTAAGGCACTTTTGCTTTTATTAAATTATACAGAGCTGCCAACACAGTAGGGCAAAGGTGCACGAGACGTCTCAAGTTTTGAACTACAGTGCACTTGGTGGATTAGTGTGCAGTTGAAAAAGAAATCAGACTAAGAAGGGATTTACATACTAACTCAATTCATCCTATTGGCATAGCAATGTAGCTTTTTTAATTAGTTTGACCTGGTTGGCTTTAACAACAGGATGTTTGCAAACAGCTCCTTTTTAGAGTAAAAGTAGAAAACTGCTGAAATATTCCCACTTTTTCATTTATCAACAATTTGACTTCTTTCTTTTCTCATTTCAGTGTCCAGCACTTGTTTGTCTGCAGGAAAATAAAACCAGAGTACAGACGAAATAAGCTCAGACGCTGAAAAAGGCAAACTTGGGCAGAACCACAGGACCCGTTTGCAGACAAACTATACAAATGACTCATTGTCTGTCCTCTGTGTCAGAGTGTGAATGACAACTGTGCTTAAAGCCATAGTTCACATTTTAAAAAGTCGATTTCTATAGAAAATGTATGGGCAGTTAATATCTTACCTGTTGGTGATAGCTCTGTAAACAACTACCGTTAGGAGAAATATTTAAATTTGAACAGATTAACGAGTTTATAGCTAGTTAGACTGAGTCAAAGACCAACTGTAGGTGGACTGCTGCTTATAAAGCTTAAGATTCAATGTTTATTTACAACTGCAAATGGCAGACACAGCTATTTGTGCATTCTGGGTGTAGCTCCAGCTGGAATATCAATATTTCTGGAATAACAGTAATGCAAAACTGATGACAACGTTTCGGTACCTTTGAGAATTTATTTGAATGTGGTGGCAGTCTGGCTCCTGTGTTGGTGGTCTAACATGTTTCCAGGACCATCTTCTTCCATCAGCTCTCTTTACAGTCCTCCTCAAAATCAAAATCTTCTGGCCCAGTTCTTCTGTCTTTGGAAAAAGTAGATTTGATCTCTGGGTTCTTGGGTTTACCACATATTATTAGTATGATTTCATAAATCTGTAAGTGTTGTAAAGACAGCGAGACCATGGCAGTGTATCTTTGTTTAACAGCAAAGAGTGTTTGCACAATTTCAATTCAATTAAGTTCGGTTCAGTTTAATTATACAGTGCCAAGTCACAACAGAAGCCACGTCAGGGCACTGAATAGAAAAATTACATAGAAAAACTCCCTCATGGGGAAGAGACCTTTAGTAGAACCAGGCAGGACAAACGGCCATCTGCTTCGACCGACTGCATTTGAGAAGAACAGAAACACAATGGCAGGTTGAGAATCACATGTTAAGATAGAAATAGTATCAAATGATATGTATTCAATTTTTACAATTTATTTAAGGAAATGAGGTCAATTTGTCCTCCAGTAGTCTAAGCCTATAGCAGCATAACAAGCCAACTAAAGGAAGTCTTAATCCCAGTCTTAAAACTGGACAATGTGTCAGCCTCATGGACAGAAACTGGAAGTTGGTTCCACAAGAGA
>JARVGV010001153.1:22579607-22589852 GCA_031762435.1 Hypsolebias longignatus | reverse complement strand
CTTACGAACGGGTTCCGGACCTAAGGACCGTTCGTAACTCGATTTTGCCGTAAGTCGGAGCCGAACGCACATGGCGCTGTAAGTCCGGATTTTCGTCCGTAACTCGAAACCGAAAGCACATGGCAGCTGCTACATCTTTTTAAACATGTTTTTTCAATGTAAAAACAACAACTGCGCACTTAGACCACTGTTTTAATGTGTTTCCAAGCAGTTAGCTAACAAAATACTCTAAAAAAATTCTAAAAAAACAAAAAATGCTGCATAAAAAAGGCAACGTAAGGGGCGATGACGTCACTAGGTGCGGCGCCATAAGTCTGGAGCGCCGTAAGTCGATGGCGCCGTAAGTCGGGGACTACCTGTATATATATATACTGTATATCCCCACATGTATATAACACAGCCTCACGTCTTCGGCTATGAACCTGCAAAATAATGCTGGAATTAGACCCCAAGTTGCCTAAATGCACAATTATAAATATATTTAAAAATCTGGCACAACACACACATGGTATATGTTGTCACGTAAGAATTATATTGCGTTCAGTGTAGCAGGTTTCAGAGCAGTCCTCTGCTGGTCTATTGTGCGGCCAGCTGTGCTAAAAACTAAATCCGGCCGCACCATAGAAGTTCAAGTCCATGTGCAATGCTCCAGCACTACTCTCTATTCACAGTCTGATTAACTGCTGCACTCTATTTTCTTTCTTTCCTCTTCTTCTCAGCATATTAAACTTACTGCCTCCGGCTCCTCCTCTATAGATTAACACACTTTTATATTGTGCCTTCTTATTTAGTTATCTTTGTGCTGTTTGATTTGTAAAACCACATCAAAAGCCCGAGACCGACCGACCTGGCCTGCTCATCAAGCATGAAGTCGTTTTAAGACTGGAGCAATCCACTTCGGTCTTGGCTCGGTTTGGACTAGCTGTTAGCTCGTCAGTCTGGTCAGAGCTCCAACCTGCGCCAATTCAATGAACCTTTTATTTATTAATTTTTAATAACAGTGTAATAACACTTTGGAATTTAACTATTTCAAACAAATATAACACTGAACCTGTTCAGGGGTCAGGGTTGACAACCTGGGTCCCCAAAGCTGTGCAGGGATTATTCTGCCCTGTGGGCCACAGCTTCCTTCTCTAGGGGTGGTGTTTATGAGTCCAGTCTCTGTGGGGTGTGAACAACCCGGCCCGACCTGGTGACTGTGGAACCATCAGGAATCGCTCTGATGTGCAATCTGTTTCTTCTGAGATGCCCAGATGGTATGTCGATGCTATAGGACCATGGGGTGTTGGCTGGACTGCTGATAGTCCCTGAGCTGTTGGTGTTCTTCATCCAGACCCTTTGTCCTGGGTTGAGGTCTTGTTTTGTCTGAGTTTTCTGTCTCCTGTTAAACCAGGAAGCTTGTTTTTGTTTCGGGTCCTGGTCTTTTCTTTGGAGGAGATGAAGGTTTGGCCATCTTGGTTGTAGTTTCTCCTCACTGACAGGCAAAGGTGTCTTGATACAATGACCCATCAACAACTGTGCAGGTGACGAGCCATGTGCCAAAGGTGTGGCTCTGTTTGCCATGAGAGCCTTATGTGGATCCTCCCCCTTCTTTAGGAGAGTTTCACTGTCCTTACAGCCCTCTCTGCTTCCCCATTACTATAGTGAGGATAGTGAGGACTTGTAGTTACATGGTTAAATCATATTCCCTTGCAAAGGCTGTAAATTCAGCTGTTGAAAACTGGGGGCCATTATTCGTCATGAGGATTTCAGGGACCCCATGCCTTGTGAAAATTACCTTCATTTTGTTGATCACTGGGACTGCCACCTCGATGTATCTGGCAAATTACAGTATTAGCATTTCCAGGTAGTGTCTCCCTTGAGGAGCTCTCTTAATTGTTGTTTGAGTTCAGCGATACGTGGGGAAACGTTCTGTAGTTCACCATGCACACAAACCTCTTCACATCAGCCGTATCTTTAGGTGTAGGCATCTCCTTGATCACTTTGATTTTGCCAGGGTCCGCTGCAATGTCCTGAGCTGTGACAATGTGACCCAGAAACATGACCTTTTCTATTGCAAACTGGCACTCGTTGTTGTTGAGAGTCAGCCCCTCCTGTTGGAGCCTCTCAAAGATGCAGTGTGTGGTCATGATGTTCTCTGGTGGACCCAAAAATGAGTATGTCGTCGGTGTGACACACAGTTGCCTCCAGGCCTGACAGCATTTGGGGCAGTTTCTTTTGAAAGTGTTCAGGTGCCAACGAGATTCCGAACAGCAACTTTTGTAGCAGTATCTTCTAAACGGGGTAATAAATGTGGTCAAAGGGACTGACTGGATGTAGAGGTACCTGCCAAATTCCAGCTGTAGCATCCAGTTTTGTGAAGACTGTCACACCTGCAAACTTGGCCAATGTTTCATCTACAGTGGGCAGCATGTTGTGCTCTCTACAAAATTAATTTAGGTGAGTCAAGTCTGAGCATGTTCTGACCTTTTCATCTGGCTTAAGGGCCACCACCATTCCAGCACACCACTCTGTTCTTCAGTAGTTTCAATCAGGTCCATTTTCTCTATTCTCTCCGACTCTGCCTTCACCTTGTCGTATAAAGGCAGCGGGACTCGACGTGCTAGTGACATCAACAAGCACCACCTTTCAGTATTATTTTGTACTCAGCCCTGTAAATACTTTGAGGTACCATTTATTCATGTCAGCCTCCAGCTCTTTAACACGGTCTATGGGCTGCAGCAACCCCAAAGCTGAGATAGCTGGGACGCCTGGTAGAAGAGTAGACAGTCTCTGTATGACATACACCAGCTATGAACTGACCTTTTACTTTCAGGGCGGACCACCCAGGGGTTTCTCTGCTTTGGAGAGTGAGCCATGTAGGTCTTTCGAAGACCTAAGTGGCTGCTGGGATCACGTTCATGTCAGCACCAGTTTCCAGTTTGAAGGTCATGATTTTGACTTTTATTTCCAGTGTTTTTTCTAGTTGTTGGGGTGTTCTCCTGCTGACGCTGCTCCTAAAAACAGTTTGTTGTCCTTACCCTCCAGGACGGCTCCAACTCTGCCTGATCTGCACTCAGCTGCAAAGTGTCCCTTTTAATCGACGTTTTCTGCACTCTGCGTCTCGTGCCGCACAGTTAACTCTGATGTGTGAGGATGATTTACCACAGCGTCCACAGTACCTGTATCCTTTTTGGGTTTCACTCTTAACCCTTTGTTTCCTGTGGTTTTTGTGCTTGGTTGTGTTTAAATGTTCTTTTCTTGAATTTTAGTAAATCCACATTTGCCCCTTTCATATTCTTTGCCTCTCTCACAACTGGTTGTTTTTTCTTTATATCTTCATGCTGTCTTATTTGTTGCACCACCTTTTACAGTGTTAGTCCACATCTGCAGTCTCTGACAGGCCCTGGTATTGTATGCCCACCATTAACCTGTCTCTTATCATTTCTTCCTGCAGTGGTCCATACTGGCAGTTTTCTGCTAACGTACAGACTGCAGTGATGAAAGACTCAGCTGATTCACCTGTGTCTTGGCATCTTTTGCTAAAAAGGGGTCGCTTGTTTATAACATTGTATTTGCCAATAAAGTTGTTGTTGAAAGCTTCTTTTACACGTGTGCACTTATTAAGCTCGTACTAACTCAACCCTAGTCTCCCTAAAATGTTATCTACTTTATTGCCCATTGTGTCCACTAAAGAGTTTACTTGATAGCTTTCGTCTTTGCCATCCAATCCAGCTGTCACACAAAGTCTTTTGAAATGGCGAATCCAGTTGGACCATGAAGAGTAGTCGCTGAAATCAAAGTTTTCAAGTGAAAACAGGTAATCCATCCTCTGTGCGCTGTCATCCGTGCCGTGCTTCCGTGCCATTAGCATAGCACAATGTGGTAAAATTTACTCATGGGCTCGTGCTGCAGTAAAACTGCTGCTTCTCACTGATGTAGATGGGCCTGAGACGGGCTTCTTGACTTCTGACACCATGTATTAATACAAAGTCTACTCATCTATGTCCAGTTCGGCGAGTTGAGAGACACTCGTAGCTCTTTTACTCTGGTTTTATTGATACTGCCTTTTAGCATGTACATGTACGTAAATATATCTGCTATTCTGACGCGTCCCCGGCAACTCTGCACCAACACATTGGTTCCTATCCACATACTCACAGTACACGATCTACATCAGATAAGATAATTATTGTTTGTGTCCTTGCCACAAAACCCCTTCCAAAATCTGAACTGCTCTTCCAATGTAAAATTACAACCCTGAAATGACACAGGCTAATTAAGAAAAGAAAACATGAACACGTGACTTCTCTTAGAAGCGGTGAAATACATCAACTGATTTAAAAACTAAATGAAATGGAACCTGGCAATGAATATAAAGTCATTCACTTACAAGCAATTCACCTATAAAAGTTCATAGAAGCTGAAGAGTCGACCTGTTGAAGA
The DNA here is from genome assembly GCA_031762435.1 of Hypsolebias longignatus. Taxonomy (NCBI): domain Eukaryota; kingdom Metazoa; phylum Chordata; class Actinopteri; order Cyprinodontiformes; family Rivulidae; genus Hypsolebias; species Hypsolebias longignatus. The sequence goes on along the minus strand of JARVGV010001153.1, from coordinate 22,585,427 downwards.
TTATTATAAGTGAAAGAATCATTGAAACCTCACGTGGCTTTGCTTGTTTTACATAATCATCAAAATCAAATGTAGATCATCGTTATGCAACAACTCGATGAGCCGCACTTTAAATTTCCTGGTATGAGGGAGATGGTTGGAGGAGGCAGCATAATGCTTCCTGAGGTTTTCATCAAGCTGATGATTGATGTGGGTAATCGTGATGCCTGTACACACTAATCATGAGTGATTTTCCCTTAGGGGAAACACAACAACAGCATTTTGGTTTGCTGTTGTCTAATGTAGGCTCCATTTGTCTCACTTTTATAAAACATGTTCAAGGTCAAAACTGTGCAGAGACAACAGTGCATTACGTCATAGAAACTGCGCAGCAACCCCTAAACCATACATTACAGTATTTTTATACTCCTGCTTTGTGGAATAGATGGTTCTTTAAAGTAATGTTGTGTGTGATTACATCTCCTGCAGCAGATGCACATGGAAATATTCCAACAAACAACAGTAGTATGAGTGACTCCTTAGTGTCAGAGATGTGTGTATGAATAAAGTAGAAAAATCTGTACAGGCCAGGATTTACAATAGAGAAATAAGAAAGATGTTTGGAGCTAATCAGAGCTAATGTTTCAGTTTGATGACGTCTGGGACCTCCAGCCTCATGACCGCTCAACATTGCCCCACCAATGATGTCCAGATGGATGCTGAAATATGATTACTCAGGATCAAAGTTCATGCTCAGTAATCCAGGTTAAAAAAAATCCAACAAAGTTCAGTCAGTTCACCGGGACGGTTTCTTTTAGTTGTTGTTGTTGAGACATTTCATCCTTCATCCCTCCCCAGCCAAAACTGTGCACCATGGGTGACAGGGCCTTTTGCTCTGCTGCTCCTCGTCTGTGGAACAACCTCCCCGACCATCTAAGGATACCCCAGACTGCAGAAAGTTTTAAGAAAGGACTGAAGACTTTTTTATTTAAAATATTTTATAGTGTTTAAAGGTATTTTTAATCCTGCCTTTTTTTTAAATTTATTTTTTGTTCTTTTTTTAGTCCGTGTTTTATTCTATTCAGATATTTTTTATACTGTAGCACTTTGAGATTGTAAAATGTAAAGTGCAGTACAAATTGAATTAATAATTATTATTATTATTATCCAAAGGACTTCATCAGTCCAAGGAGCCACAACAAACTCAGTCTCACAAGCAGCATACTGACATAGTGGGCCAACCAGTTTGATGGTTTCCAGGGCCCACCCTCTCCCCTGTCAACTCCTCTGAGGCAGCCAAATCCAAAGTGGTTCAAAACATCAAAGTTCATGCTCAATAATCCAGGTAAAAAAATCCAACAAAGTTCAGTCAGGTCAGCTGGACAGTTTCTTTCTTCTTTTTCTTTTTTTTTTTTAAATTTTTTTGTTGAGACATTTCACCTTCAGCAAAAGGACTTAATCAGTCTGAGGAGTCACAACAAACTCAGTCCCACAAGCAATATCTGACTGAACTTTGCTGGATTTTTTTAAACCTGGATTATTGAGCATGAACTTTGATGTTTTAAACAACTTTGGCTAAGGCTGCCTCAGAGGAGTCGACAGGGGGAAAGGGCGGGCTCCAGAAACCATTTTATCACCAGCAAACTGATTGGTACACTATGTGGGTGTGCTGCTTGTGGGACTGATTTTGTTGTGGCTCCTCAGACTGAAGAAGTCCTTTGGATGAAGGATGAAACATCTCAACAACAAATAAATAAACAAATCAACCGTCCAGATGACCTGACTGAACTTTGATGGATAATTACTTAAGAATCTGAATATTTCAACTATGAGACAAATGATAATATGATATGATAATATGATAAAAGATGTTAAAAAATAGCAAGAAGTACCCATGCAAAGTGTAAATGAAGTTAAAATACAGATCCAGGTTTTGACAGACACATATTATTATATTTCTGCCAGAAGTGCCTCAAGCTGTTCACTTTAATGGAGCTTGTGTCTGTTTTATCCTATATTCAATATGTTCTTTATTCTGTATTCAAACAGCTATCCACAACACCTAAGATGTTGTTTATTTATAATTTTTCAACTTAACCACACTTCAAAAGATCCAAACTATTGCTTAAATATTCATTTTGATCAATATTTATAGATATAAGTAAAAACACACAAGTACAGTACAGTATGTGCATTGCAACGCGTGTTAAAAAAAATCAGTTCTTTTGCAGGTTCTTGCTCTCAGGCTGTCTTTAGTGTGACACACATGCTCTTTAGTTAGAACAATGACGTTTCAGAGCCTTTCTTCACCACGCTGGCCTTTCTCCTTCCATTATGCCTCATTTTCTTAAAGGTCATTATCTAGAGGGTGGCAATTAGGAACAATAGACACCAGCACAGGATAAATTTAATCCGACTGTGCTTGAAAGTCCATTAAACAGTGATCTTCGCCACCACCATCAAAAGAACCACTGAGTTGATATGTTTTGGACTATTAATGCATCAGAATGTGAGCCATGGTGGCTCCAGTACATGTTCATTCTCCAGTCTGATGATACAACCTCAGTTCAGATAAAATAGAGGCAATGTGGGAAAAGAAAACAAATGTAGTAATTTCTACGTTTTAGATTACAGTATTTGTTTTCATTGCAGCTTGTACTTCTCAATGATATATATTTTTTTGTTTTACCTGCCTAATGTCTTTATTCTGTATTTTAGATGTGTAAAGATAAAACACTCTGCTGTAACAGTGAACATATGTTTACTGTCAGTAAAAATATGAACCATACAATGAGTATTTCCTTTGATTTTATGAAAACAAACTGTCAAATATGGACATTTGTTCTTGTTAATCCTAATTTACTCCCCATCTCCGCTTTGTGCTGAGCTGGTTCAGTTATACTGGCAGAAATATTATGAAATTTAATGGGTGCAAACCCAGATGGCACCCAAAGTGCTACAGCTAGCTGCTGCTGCAGCTTTTTGCACTTGCAAAACAAAAAGAACATCATGTTAACACTTTACTCTTGCAATGTCAGTTTAATTAACTAATTTTTGGTGTTTTTCTAAATACTGTTGACTAGTTCTGACAAAGGTACAATAACTCAGACAGATTTGTTACAGAACTGCCAGAATTTTATTAGTTAAAAAAAGGTCAAAAAGTTGGCTATAGCATTATTTTAACACATGCAATTTTACCGTGCATGTAAATAAACATGTAATGTGAAATGGATGGTGATGTAAAAGTCTATAAATAGAAATGGAATGAATCACTATAAAAGGCCTCCTGCTGCCTTTGGTTCCAAATGATCCACAAGGGTTTGAACATAATGTTGAACCACAAGTTAGCAGACCGATGAAGACACAGTCAGGTGTATCAAAGGTAAATGATTTATTTACACATGCGAGGAAATGTTCTGGGTTGTGGTTCGTGGAGAGGAGGCAGAAAACGAGGTCCTGGGTTTCCAAAAGAAGATGAAAGGTGATCTGAATTGTTGGAGAGAGGAACAGGTTGAAGGTGCTCGGTGGTTTTTGAGCCAGGCGGATGTTTGGCAATTGCACGAACAAGATGATGACGGGGCGAGGTCACAGGCGCGAGGAGTTCTCAGAGGACACGGAATCATAATGTCCCAGCATTGGATGAACGTCTGGCAGGAGTTTAAATGTGCAGGTGTGGAGTGGTGGATGATTGAGATGATTAGCAGCTGTGGACAAAGTGATTGTGGCTGTAAACCAAAGAATCCCACAGGTTTAGATTTAAAACCAAGAGTCATTTTGACTCAGTGGGGCTAAAAAAAACACCAGTCTACTTCGGTCTTGGTATTTTCTTTAACTTGATGATCTTTTCAGAATTAATTATTCAAATATCTACAACAGATTAAAAAAACAAACAACTGTTCATGGCCTTTCCACAAACTCCATTTCTAAATACAGTAGTTGGAATATAATATAAGGCCTTCAATTGCATTTATAGAAATAAACATTGTTCAGTATGTGTGGTGCTCAGTTCATCAACTGTGACTCTGTTAATCTGTTTATCCAGGTGAATGAATATCTGAGACAAAAACACGTTTCATCCATTCTGTTGAATTAATAAATGCAGAAGGCTCCTGCAGGGTGTATTTAGATCAAAGCAGTTTATTATACTGAATGTAAAAGAAGTGTAATAATTAGAAGAGATAGTTTGAACATCCACAGACTTTACTGCTCAGACTATCAAAGCCTTGTTAAAATTTGATCAGCGCTGGCAGGTAATTACATCACTGTGATTTACGGAGGTAATTTCAACACTTTGACTGCGGAGGACGGGCAGCTCGTGCTGCAAGCAGACACCAAGCAGGACAAGAAGCTCGAGACATGTTTTATTGACAACACATCCAGGATTATGTGACTGGCTGACAGGTGCACAGATTATTTGACCCTTTCTTTTCTCATGCTTGAACATGGTTTGGGCATGAATAGTGACCTGGCCAGACTCCTTCTTTTCTGCTTAAGCCCTTAAGTTTTGTGATCAACACTGTCCGTCTGTTAGCAAAACGTCTCATGAACCAGTGGATGAATTTTAGCAAAACCCTCAGGAAGAATCTGTGGATGTGCACCTACAACTGATTAACTTCTGAAGTTCTACCAGATGATAACACATAATGCTTAGCCAACAGAAAAAACAACTACTATATGTCAGAATGAAGTGATTTTTCAAGGTTTAGCAAAAACTCCATCAACATAAGATGATATAATGTGACATGAACGGCCGCTAACCATTCCTCCAAACCTGGGCTTTATTTATGTAGGCTACTGTATATGTAATGCTGTTTTATTAATACTGTATCTAGTACTTTGTTTTTCAAGCATCTCACCAAAATGTGTAAATGTCATATTTAATGTACAATGACACATTTACACATTAAAGTGCAGAAAGGAACAGCATTTTATCATCTGGTTGTTTTTATTTATTTTTTTTAATAAAATGTAAAATAATAAAAAAAACAACTATTAAAATTCCTAAAAAAAATAATAATTAAAAAATAGTTAACCCAAAGTAAACCTCAAGCTGTAAGTGATTAACTGGCTGTGGTTTGGAGAACAGTCTCCTCTTTACGCACGGATCAGCTTCATGCCTGAGCCGAGAGCGCGCGCAGGCGCGAAGAGAAACCCACTCCAACACGCGCCGCGCGCCCCATCTCTCCTAAACCGAGCGTCCAGTGCGCTCCCAGCACTCCGGGACAGCTGAAAACCCTCGACTCCCGCGCGCGTCAGGAGCTGCTGCGCCCACCATGGAGTTCAGCAGCAGCAGCGTCCCTGCAGAGGACTTCTTCTTCACGGAGCGCCCCTCAGCGTCTACTTTCAACGCCTCCTTCTCTGAGGACCCGCCGCTGGAAGCGTCCAGCCGCAACGGCAGCAGCGGAGCCGCAGCCTGGAGCACGGCGGGGGTCTCCATCGCGGTGTGCATCACCGCGCTCTACTCCCTCATCTGTGTGCTGGGGCTGCTGGGGAACGTGCTGGTCATGTACGGAGTGGTCCGGTAAGACGCACGACAATAATAATAATAATTTAAAAAAAAAAAAACATGAGTTGGACTGATTATAGGTGACAAACAACACTCCAAGGCAGCAAGTCAATTTTTTATTAAGATGTTGAATAGTTTATAATAATTTGTGAGTCTGATTCAACAAAAAATACATTTTTTTAATCCAACTTTTCAATTTAGTTCCGTCTAAAAGCCTCTCCAGCACATACATTTTCTTTTTTTTCATTTATCCTTTATAGGTTAGTCTCATTGAGCCACGAGAACTCATTTTCAAGAGAGACCTGTTAGGGAGCAGAGGGTGGGGGTTAAGGGCC
>JARVGV010001153.1:22489679-22510714 GCA_031762435.1 Hypsolebias longignatus | reverse complement strand
ACTGTTGCCATTGTGCTTGCTCAGGATGGGAGACTGTGACGAAGTGAAGATTCAACGAGTCTGCTGGCTTCCTTAGAGAACTTTACTAACTGGCTTTTCTATGCATGTGAATGTTTCTGTAAAGTTCCCTGAGAAAACTTTGTTGTGATTTGGCGCTATATAACTAAACTGAATTAAATTAGTGTCCACAACCCAGTGAGAGAGGCATTGTTTAGACAGAGCTTTTCCTGCCACAGGGCTAGCAAAGCACACAAAATGCTGACTGGTTTAGCGCCAGTTTTGTGTCCATTCTGTATAAATGTGCAGTGTGTGCACTGGGCAGACAGTGTTCATGTGCCTCTGCGCTGCAGTTATCACAGGTAGAGGTGGGAAAGCTGACAGGTCAACAGAAAGGCTCCTATAAGATAAAGATGGCACTTTAGGGACGTAGGCCGGGTTGGTGCAAAAGTCACTTTGGAACCATCATATGCAAATTGGGTACACAAATGGTGAACTGAGAGTGCACGGATGTCACTCACATGTTTTGTTGAGGACAGATCCAGAAGAAGTGCTGTTTTATAGGATAGCATATTCTTACTGATCCATTCTAAAGGTTCAAAAGGTGGACTACACTGCACGTCTAGAATCAGGAACTGGTCTCACTATGTTTTGTGTGGTGGCCTTTTTTGCATCGTTCTTTTCATGAACCATACTACGAGAGGATGGGAGCCAGATTCCCTTCCCATCCATTCTGACAAGCAGAACTAGCAGATAGGTAGACATTGATTGTAGAAAAAAATAATGGTCTTTGTCTAACAAGTCCTGTAAAAACGTGAGAACATCTGTTATGGTGCTGAGGAAAAGAACTATGTTCCTCTCCTGACACCAGACTTTGAAAACACGCCTGCTGTGTTCCTCCAAGGGGAGAACATGTGCAAGCAGGATGGTGAGATCTACACCAGATTTGACTGGGGGGGGGGGGTCTACCTTCCTTCTCTGCATCATGCCAGCCAACTCTCCACCTTTGCCTGTCATTGTCCCACATTTAAAGTTGCAACCCTCGGTCCTATATTCTTGACTTTCCTCTTCTCCTGCTGTCTCCTGACTTGTTTCCCTCCTTAGTCTTAGACTTACAGTAGCACAATTTCAGCTGGCACTCTATTTGTCAACAGCACTGTGGCGGTCATTGTTAACCTTGGCCTCGACCGATCCAGTCTGGTGTCACTTAGATTAACTTGCGATACAGTTTTGGCAAAGGTGTTTTACAACAGATGCCCTTCCTGACACAGCCCTCACTATTTACCTGGGTTTGGGACAGGCACAAGAGATACACTTGCTTGTACTCCCTAGTGGCAGTTTTTTTTACAACACTATACTCCAAGTGTTAAAACTGAGTGGAATATTTTGATTTCACTTGCAATTGTGAATAACATTTTTTAAGATTTCACCAAAGGTTGTGAGCAATATTCATTCAACCTTTATTTATCCAGGTTAATCCCATGGAGCCTCGGGGACTCATTTACAAGAGACCTGATTTCTTTAACAACGAGTGATGAAAACAGTGGATAACAGCGACAGCGATAAGACAATCATAAGAGGCATACAGATTTTTTTTTATAAGAAATTAAAATAAAATGGCAACCAAAAGTACAGTCAAAAGGAAAAAGTAGCGAAAAAGACAGCTAGATTATAAGGCGGTGTAGAAAACTATATATAAATACTGTATACATTTTTTGAACAAATTCTAGGATTTTAATGTATTATTTTCTCATTTTTGGACACAAAATAAGACTAATAATATTCTCCTCAACTGAAAATGACATAACACATCCTTCCTGATCCAACTTGACTGAGAAAACACTTTTCCTGGACTGCATAGCAAAAAATAAACAAAGACCGCGCAGCACATCCACAAGTGTAAAAACACAGTTGCGATTCATCCCCATGATCCCAGTAATTTAACATTCTTTGTGGTGGTGAAAGTGAAGGAGGGGAACAGAGCAGACTGTGCGAAGCTGATTACACAATCCACCCCCCACCACCACCACCACAACGCTTTCAGATGTTTAAAGTCTTTTAAAAATGGACAAATTATTGAAGAGATCTGAAGCCCCAAATGTTAGAGACGAAGGAAAACCCAACACTCGTAGTGTGTTTGAGTGAGGGCAGAAACTCACCGCCAGTTTTGAGTTGTAGCAGATCCTGAGCTGGAATCTCCACACCAAGGCTCTGTCCCATGATCCAGCCCCCGAGGGGCCCCTACCTGTCCTCCACCCAGGACCGTGTACACAACACGAGACAGACCAGTGGCTGCACCTGCTTTGTTCAAAAACGCTCCATGATCTCTTAGATCTTTTCTTCTCTGCCTCTCTCATCTGCATTTACTCTATGCCTACAGTCCCTCCTTCTCAAAAGCTCCTTAAGATTTTCTCTCCCTCCCTGCAGGAGATGGACTCCCTCTCCCCCACACTCAAATGACCCTCCTTCCTTGGCTCATAGCACAGATCAGCATTCACTGACGGATGCCTACCATTCCTGGGAGAAAGACAAGTTATGTTTTTAATTTGACATGCGTGCTGCAGTGTGTGGTGCACCGTGCGGATCCAGAAATAAGTGTTTAATGTAAAGAACGTTATGAAGCAGGCACGAAAGAAAAGATTTAAACTGCACAGCTCAAACCACAATTTATGGCAGTAAAACAGTCCATTTCTGCTGGTCTCCATTGTTTACAGAGCAGAAATTTCTTTTTTTTTTTTAATCTACCTTGAAAAAATATCAATACAGAAAAATATTGAGGCAGAAAATAAAGTTTGTGCTGAAACTAAACACAAAAAGGTGAGAAAAATAAGTCATGGTAGTGGTGGAGAAACAGACATCTGGAAATCTAAAAATACTGTACTGAGCTGAAATGTTCAAATCTGGGAAACAAACAAAAAAAAAAAAAACAGGAATTTGCTCTTGAGACTAGATTTGATAGAATTTAACAAAGTTATTTTTTTCAGGCTTATCCAAACTTTTAAACAATACGTCTTGTCTTTAAACTGGTTGAGCCATTGATTCACTGATAGCTTTGTTTTGTCTTTTCAGTTGAATAAAATGTATTTTTTTTAGCAACACTTATATATTTTCATTAGTGTTTCAGTGAATCTATTACAAACACTTAACATCTTACCTGTTGTAGATTCTGAATTTAGAGAGTTTATTTATGACCAGAATGAAACAACTGGTTTGAGTGGAGCCAAGACCAAAGTGGATTGTTGTGGTCTTAAAACAACTCCAATCACTAAAACTTCAGAGACGGAACTTCGATTATTATTTTCAATCACCAATAGCAGCATCAGCTAGCAGTAGCACTCCTGCAGTAACTTGGGAACTTCTGGCAGCAATAATATATTAATTTGGCGAGAATAACCATGCAATACAAAAACAGAGTTAAAATGCAGCCACAGAAGACAATGTATACTCCAGTCTGGTGCCATGTAGCAGCAGCAGCATGAAACAGCACCTTTGAGGTACAATAATTTCACGTTATACAATTGGCTGTGAATGTGATACAACGTTGGTGGACCTCAACCTCAGCATTGTTGTCTAAGTGGATAACAGCAGGGATGACACTAGGTCTATCGCAAACAATAAATCAATTAATCACATGATAAATGAAAATTATCTACCACATGTTCATTTATCAGTTCAACTGTTTCTTTGTGCCTCTCTCTTTCTGAAGACAATGGATGACAAAAAGCCCAACTCTGGTGCTCTTCACTGACCCCTCCCTTTCTCTTTAAAATCCATTTTAGCCGTCCAAAATCGCGTTTTTGGATCGTTAAAGACACGCTGATCACTCCCTCACTATCCATCCTTCGGTTCAAACAGTCTCATACTGCTTGCTATTCGGTGGTCGAAAAAAGGTACTGCACGCAAAACAAATTAACCAACATTTCTTCTTCAGTTTGACAATGATTACTAATTATTGGCAAATTTCAAACAATATTATTGTTTATCGCAATAATTTATGAGACAATTAATCGCCCAGCAAAATTTGTTATTGTGAGAAGCCTAGATGACACTTTACGGAAAATGTAAAAAAAAACAAAAAAAAACGTGCAAACACTTTTGAGGTTTTCTGAGAAGTTAAGAGGCCAAAAAAAAAAAGCCAAAACACCGGGCAGGGTACACGGTGTATTACTGCTACCTTGTGGTAGCATAAGCAACATGTTGCTACTAGAGACAGTGATTTACACATAAGGCTGTGGCTGTGACGGTCATAGCTGTCTTTGTTTTTTTTGTGTGTTTTTTTTAATGACACTTGGTAGTGACACAACAAGCTGTTTCCTAACTGTGCTTTTCTAGTTGTGGTCCCTTTTTTCAACACTCTCACTAAGAAAAAACAAAACAAAACAGTATTTCATGAGGTTAAAACATGCCCAGCAGACTAAAACTACTGAAGAAAGAATTTCAGTTGTGATCACAGTCAATCAGGTAACACAAGGACTTAAAAAAACAACAACAATAATTTAAGCCTTGTTTCTAATATCTGGTTATTGCTGTTATTCCAAACTAATGGAGGGTGTTGAAGATGCTGCTCAACATCCCTCCTTCACCCAGACGCTATGTTTATATATCTCTGAGTGTCTTGTCATAATTTCAAAAGATCTGAGGGAATTAAAATTATTTTGAAATAACCAGGGTTTTAATATAAAAAAGCAGAAAAAGCAAAAGAAAAAAAAGAAATACGTTTCTCCAAAGCAGAAGGACAGAATGACAGCGAACCAGACTTCCTGAATCAGGAATCTGAAATCCTTCAGGTTTGTGACTTCAGAAGATCTTGTCCCACAAATGAGTCCAGCGCACCGAGTTGTGTCGTTACACTTGGACAGATCAGAGTTTTCAAAGTGTTTGGCTGCGTCTCGAGCTGCTTCTAAAGATGAAGATCTCGAGTGTTGGTCAGGGATGCTTTTTTCCTCCCTATTTGTGCCCCACATGCAGCCTCCACACCAGGCTGCCTTCCAAAAACAACTGAGCCAATTTGCACAGACCCAGAACCTGATGGCTTGACCTGGAAAACAGACTCACTTCTAGCGAGCGGAGTACGTTACAGACATTTGTACACAGCTTTTTTTAAACAAATCCCGTCCATCAGGATGAGTTTAAAACTAGCCAGAATTTGAAGAAACAACAAAACAAAACTGTGTTGCTCTTTTCTTACAGGTTAAATGTAGGGCTGAATGTTTTTGGGAAATACAGTATTCTAATTGTGATTTTTTTTTTTTTTTAACCTCAATATTGCGATTTAATATCTGATTATTTTTCAATGTTTTCTTCTCATGTATTTTTCGATGAACACAAGCAATCAATCTGTTTCAGTTGCAAAAATCTCCACTGTTTTCAGCTCCGCTGCAACTCTGTTTCTGCATTTGTTGTGTAGCTCCAGGATAGCAACTTGGCTAAAATATGTGCACGAGGGCATCCTGTACCGCTTATCCACTGTGTTTACTAAAGCCGTAAACCCAGGCTTGGTCACTATATTAATGAGCATCATGTCTTTCACTATGAAATCCGTTACTGCTCGAGTTATTTCCACGTGCTGTTTCAAATTATGTTCATGGAGTAATACCTTCTTCAAACAGTTCAGTCAGTGATCCCTGTCGGCTGCTACTTTACTTACTTGAAGTTGAAGCACTGGTCTTCGGCATTCTAACCATGCAACCATCATAAATGGCTTTGTGGTGTTTTTTTAAAATGTTGTTAAAGATTTTGTGGTGTTACTTCGAGAGGTAGCAACAGCAGCAAGGCAGGTTCTGCACAATACATGTTGTTGCACAGTGTCTTCTTCTTCATAGCCAAAATAATTTCAAACAACGGACGTGCTGCCCCTCTTTGGCACCAAACTTTCAGATGTATCAGCTTCTGTCGGATCACATACCATTGTGCAAGCGGTTAAAGCGCAGTGTTGACTTCTCCTGCTCCCTCCTCTGCTCACTCGCAAGTCATGTAACCAGCTCACGTGACCAGTTCAATTGCAGCCTTTGCAATTCGAAAACCTCGTTTTATCATATTGTGATATTATTGCAAAATGCAATTAATTGTTCAATGTAAAACCAGCAGGTGTTGCACTGGAACAACAGAATTCAAAACAAACTGGGCTTAAAGTTAAATTGAAACCTGACTTCAGTCTAACTCTAAATTAAACACCAAGCATGCTTTAAAGCAACACATACCGGTACTGCCTGCTGCCTTTAATGCCAGACATTAAAACTAAACGGTTGTACTGACAAGGGACGGACTTAAGAGTCATTTTGGTCAAAACTTGTATGTAAATAACATTATTCACAATATCATGCAGTACTGTAAGGTCTGTCAAGATGGAACAGCGCTCAATGCACATGTTGAGGAAGACTCTCAGCTACTACCGCAACCAATTTAACCTAAATATCCATAACACAGGCTGAGGTATAGCCACTTTTGTGTTTGCTCAGGCCACTTAGCTGTGGCGGCCATCATAAATGGGGTTGGCTCGAAAAGTAATAACAGTAGCCGACAATTACTTCATGAGAGTTTCTTTAAAATCTGTCCAGTGGTTTATAGATATTTTACTATTCCTCCAAACAAACAAACAAACAGAGACATGGGAAAAACATTTTCACCTCTTGCCTTCTGTGGCAGATGACAACAGCAGCTTAATAAACTTTGAATCATGGGCATAAGTGTCATATATAGCCCCATGAAGACTAGCCCCTTGGTAATGGGGGTCTTTCAAATGAAAGATGAATTATTAAGTAAAGAAGACACAAAAGTGACTTCAATGAACAAATAGGTGCAACAATGAAACATAAAGCAGATAAGAGCTGAAAAAACAAGGCACACTGAGTGAGAGACTTCTTTCTCTATTTAGAAGTTCTTAACATCTCTATATCTTTACAGTGTCAATCCTGTGTCTGGATTAGGATTATAAAGTATATAAAGACATATTTTTGATAAGACTGAAACATTTTAGAAAGCAGCGGCAGCTGTCACAATAGTCCACAAACTCTTCCCTTTAGCAGAATATCTGTGCACATTTTTCAGTGTGGATGACTTTTATTGTGAAGGTACGCACAGGAAGTCTTGAAATGAAAATCAGCACAGATTGCCAAGCACATCCAGATTTGTGTGGCTTCTTGTACGGGTCAGTTTGACAAAAACGGGAACCGTTTTTTTTAGATCCTGAATCAAAAACCACTAGTGCACGTTATCAAGGTGATCACTTCCTGTTTCCTGCACGGTGTTTGTGGTTATCAGAAAAGGAAGGATCAGCGTGATCACGAGGTGGTCATTTTAATCCACGATAATTTGTGATCTAAGCTGCAGGGAAAAAAAAAAAAAAAAACTTTTGTAACATTTTAGTTAAAACTGTATGTAAACTAGGAACGGCTCTGAAAAGAACAATGTTTGTGACAGATTATAAGTTTGGGCCTGATGTCCAGAAGACGACGTGCATAGTATCAGCAACACGTGATCACAGTATTATTCTTGCATATCATCAAGATGATGCATTTCTAATACAATGTGAAGCTTTAGGTCTGATCAGCTTGTAACGTGAAGAAAGGTTACACAGCACAGTGGATGTTCGGTGCCATGAGATTTTCACTAAAGGGTTATTTCCACAACTCAGTCAGCTGGTACTCACCACGATTTTCCATCACAGAGAATGAGGCACGTCAGTCACGGCTTCCTGAAAAACAAGCATTTGATCATCAACACCAGCTCAAGAAGTGAGCTAAAAGACAATTAGGGATTACCCGAGCCCATTGCAAGTATAAAATGAGTACAGTCAAGACTTGTTACTATGAAGTAAAGTAGCTGATACCGCTCTGCTTAAAATCTACATAGTTCACCTACTCATGGTTTACACCAGCTGAGCTGAAATACGGCTGGTGTGAGACGACATGACTCCCGTACGGAAGTATTGTAAACAACAAATGAGAGCTGTTTAGTATCCTTCGCGGTTCAGGTGTTTTTCGAGGCAGAAGCAATAGAGCAACATAGCACCACCAATTTAATTCAACATTTATAATCTAAACACTCTGGTTGAACACAGCTCAACCTGATAACTTAAAGCTAACACGGTTAGGCAACATATTTTAGATGAAACTCTAAAGGAGAACAGTGATACGGCAACAAAATATTACAGAATGAGGGACTGAATTTATTGGATAAAAGTGGAAGAAATTGTTTTTTGTGACCTTCTGGAGGTGCAGGAACCACTGTCCTAGCCTCCCAACAGTACATGTATGACACAGCACTGCTGTAACTGGATAAAAAGTACACTATGATCTGACATATTCTTTTTTCTTGTTGGGAACAAAAAAACTTGAGGAACAAAATGAGCATGTTTTCTTTACTGCGGTATAGAGCTACTGACTTCAGTATCTTTGATGTATACTTGTAGTCTATAATCTGCACATCTGTGCTGTAATAAAATGTAAAGTATTACAAATATTAGACAGAGACGCAGCTAATTCTGATTTTGTAATGACTGATCGGTATCAATAACACTTTTATTGAGACATGGTCTTTCTGATTAACAAAATATAATTAGCAAACTGGTTGATTCACTATGAAAAGGCACCATTTATAAGACTGAGCTGAATACAGATCCTCAAACTGAAGAAGTCTTTTGGATGAAAAACAAAAAGTTTCTATACTTTCTAATGTTTTTTTTTTAACCCGTCCAGAGGACCAGACTTAACTTTTAGAGTACATTATATTTTTTGTTGACATTTTTATAATAGATTAAAGCAAATATCAACAACAACCCAACTTAATCTGTTATATGGCAGTATTGAAGAAGTCAACATTTACTAAAAAAAAAAACAATTTCATAATAAAAATATTTGAATATAAAATCAAATTTAACTCCTAAAAACTAGACATTAAAACCAAAAAAAAATGTGTTTTCAATTAGACGCCAATTTAAAAAAATGTCCCAGCACTGCGTTTAAATGTTAATGACTATTAAATGTTCTGTGAAAAATTCAAAGTTTAGTTTAGTTACAAAGGGCGATAATTAAGTTAAAATGTGTATTTTTTTAGATGTTTTTTTTTTTTAGCAAAAAAAAAAAAAAAAGACAAACAAGAAAATAAAATACATAAACAAAATACATTTTCTATAAATTGAACAGGCAATTTTTAATTGATAAATACTTTTGATAAGTTTTTGGTTGAAAATAAACAGTTCCAACATGCAATTTATCACTTAAGAATAATTAGCTGACTTTTTGGAAACAGGAAATTCAGAAGACTTACAATGGAGAATGTCATGGGTCGTGTTGGGATGGTTGAAATCCTGCAAAGCTGTAGACATGCATTTTACTCATTATTCCTGCAAGCTGATGAAGACCTCTCCACCCATCTGTGAAACAAACAAACAAACAAAAAAACATAAAAACAATATATTACTGGAAATAGCAAGAAACTTGAATGTGCTATAGAGACAATAAAAACTAATTTGACTGCAATGTTCAGATACAGTGGTGGGCACAGCTAACCAAATTGTTAGCTTCTGTTCTGCTAATTTGCTAACAAAAAATTGCTTTGCTAATGCTAAACCGCTAAATAAAATAAACAAATTAGCAGAACCTAATGCTTAAGCGCTAACTTTAACATACACTGCTGTCGCTGACACTGCAAAACAGTTTGTCATGTGACAACGTTGTAAGTGAACGCAACTCAAAACGGTTCATAAATCACAAGTAACGTGTCCATGTCCCGCTCAGACATGAGCTTTCAGAAATTAATCCAATGGAGCAGAACTCCACTGTGCTGAAGCTGAGTGACGCATTCAATGTGCATCGGACGTCTCCCTCATGCCATTTACTACAATAAATTAATTCACTTTGGTGATCCTGGGCACTTGAGCAAGGCCCTTAACTAGGCCTGTCACAATAACAAATTTTGCTGGGCGATTGTTTCAGAAATTATAGCGATAAACAATAATATTGTTTGAAATTTGACAATAATTAGTAATTGTCAAATTCAAGATATTGTTATTTTTTGTGTAGAACCTTTTTTGACCACTGGATGGCAGCATAAGATAGGGGTTGAGCAGTACAGTACATGTACCGGTACATTATTTTAAACTCATTAAGATTAAAAAAAGTTAAGTAGAACTTGAGTAGTTGATGATGTCGTAGGATCTCAAGATGCAAAAAACAAAATAAATAAATAAATAAAACTGAAAAAAAAAAAACGTAATTTATTATTTATTTAAAAAAAAAGACCAACAAAACTATTATGCTCCTACCATTTATCATACTGTAAATAAGTCATAGGAAAACCAAAACTATTAGTTATTATCATTAAGCTGCAAAAGTGAAAGAAATGTGTAGCACGTAAAAAACAAAAAAACAATGGGGTGGACAACCACCCCACACCACCGCTGCACATTCGGTTTAGTTTTAGAGATTAATGTGTTTACAGTTTTTTTTATTATTATTATTTATTTTTAGGTTTAGAAATTTATTCATTTATTTATTTATTTTTACAAGGACAGAGGAAGCTGGTTCTGGTTTGGTCGATTGGACCCGGTGTTACACCATATTCTGTGACCTACAACACCGTCCCTACGATCACAATATAACGTCAGTGCTTCCCCTACCATTATACAAGCGGGGTGCCCCACCCCGTCAACAGAACTGAGCACCCCGCCTACCAAACCAAACCCCCACCCTCCCATCGGCACTGACATAGCACTGAGCTAGTAGTGCAAAATACAGACTCTGTAGCTAAAAAGTTCAAGCAGAACTCACATTGCCTCTTCCCTCAAGCTGGACACCCTCCCCCCTGCTCAAAAACTGTTAGTACAAGCTGTGCTCAGACATGTCTCCGATGGGAACTTGTTTGCTGATTTTTTTATTAAAAGCGTTGTGTGAAAAATGCTATGCTAAAGAGCTCAAACCACACCGAGCGTCCGTCATTTTGAGAACCAAAAAAAAAAAAGGAAAGAGACAACCCATGTCACGTCAAAGGGCCTCCCTCCCATTTTTCTTGAAGAGACACGCTGCTCGCTTCATCACTATCCATCCTTCGGTTCAAACAGTCGTATACTGCCAATCAGTGGTCAAAAAAGGTACTACACTCTAAATAAATTAACAATTTCTTCTTAAATTTGACAATGATTACTAATTATTGTCAAATTTCAAACAATATTATCGTTTATTGCTATAATTTCTGAGACAATTAATCGCGCAGCAAACTTTGTTATCGTGACAGGCCTGAATATCACTGAAGTTAAGAAGCTTTGTTATACTCACTCTCCATTCTGGGAGGATTTTTTTTTAGAGATGACCATAAGCCCTTAAACAGTGGAAGACCCACTGGGTGAATGAACATACAAATGCTTACATTTTGATGTAGAATTTATTTATGTACCAAAAATGCTGTGCTTCAATGATATTGAAACTGATAATGAGCACTGTTTCTACTTTAAAAATATGTCTGAGCTGTAGACCCCCAAAGTGTTCTCTGTTCACCAAAATTACATTGACCACCACCAATGTTTTGTGTACAGTATTTTGTTTGAACTTTCTTGTTGTGTGACATAAAAATCATAGTGCACTATTCCCCCCAAAATGTGCAGGTTTTAATACAGGCAGACCTCGAGTTACGAACGAGATCCATTCCTACGACCCGTTCGTAACTCGATTTGCCATAAGTCGGAGCTCAACCCACGTGGCGGCCGTAACTCCGGATTTTCGCCGTAAGTCGGAGCGCTACCCACGTGGTGGCCGTAAACGTCGTTTTAAACACGTTTCTTTTTAAATGTAACACAACAACAGCGTACTTAGAACGCCGTTTAGCTGTATTTCAAGCAGTTAGCTAACAAAATACCCTTAAAAAAAAAAAAACATAAAACGCTGCATAAAAAAGACAACGTAAGGTGTGATGACGTCACTGGGGGCGACGCCGTAAGTCCGAAATGCCGTAAGTCGATGGCGCCGTAAGTCGGTGACCACCTGTATACAATTAAATGTATACAGCATTCACAACAGAGATGTCACATTTTTTGTGACTATAGCCGATACTTTAGGCCGACAGACGTTTGGGGACATACCAGTATCAGTGACAATTGGGCCATCGTGAGCGAATATAAAAACGCTTCTGATTTTCACCCCTAAAATGCTGGGAACCAGCTGTAAGTGTACAATGTATCCAGCAGAGGGAGCATGAAGACAACTTTCAAGTCATGGCTATTCACTTAAGTTTCACTTTCAGCACAGCCGAAGCAGCGAGCAATACCGTGTAGCGTACTTTGCTGAACAGAGCATGTTGAGTTTATTTTAAGCGATCTGTAAAAAGGCAACTTCTGTAAAAAATAAAATAAAATTTCTAACTTATAACGTTGAATGATGCAAATGTCTTTGGTGCACGTTTGTTTTCCTTATTAGTGTGTGTGAATGATGGGGATTAACTTGAAATAAAGTTTGTAGAACAGCGCTTTGTGAAGTTCTGTACATTTCTTTGTGTTAAATAATCGGCAGTTCAGCCACGTTTAAAATGGGAGGCAACTTCGACGTTTGATTCAGCGCTCGATGGGGCGTCTAAGTACCGTATACATGTCTGTTTAATTGTTGGTTTTAGCTTTTAGCTCATGTTGCTAGTTTTAGCTATGATTTAGGTAAATTTAGCATTTATGTACAGTTTTTGTCAATTTCCCTTTGTGGTATAGTATTTCTAGTTTTAGCTCTTGGGTACAGTTGTGCCAGTTTTTGATTTTGGCAACTATTTAGCAAATTTTACCTTTTGATTATATTATTTGATATTCACGGTTGTAGTGCGCTGTGGGGCTCCTGACATTTTATTCAGTGGGTGAAGGGGTAGAAACAGCTCTTTCAGATAGCGCCATAGTCCTGATAAGATGTTGATGTCAGCCGGTACAGCTTTGATAGACATTCACGGATCCCAGGAGAAATTTGGTAAGTCTGCTTACTTCAAGGTTGAACGGGGAGGCCAGATTCAGATAAGCCACAGTTGTTTTTGTGCCGGCAGATTGTTTTATTTCTTGTCAACCTTGAGTTCTGCAGGTACTTTCAAGGATTCAAAATGACCAGATTTGTGGGTTTTCCGCTGCTCCGTGTTTATTAGCGTCGTCCAAGGTCGATCCCAACATGCTGGCGAGTTCCAAAGCCACAAGTAGCCTACGATTCTCATAAAACACTTCCGTCTTAGGGTTGAGCTCGTAAATCAGCTGAGTCTGAGAGCTCGAAGCACGAACTAATCCTTCACAAGGTCGGCAGCTTTGCCATGGCCAAAGATGCTGCCGCCGTCTTCCTTAATAGCTGATAACGGTGCCAAAAAGCAGAAACGCCGCTATCATAAATCCATTGATATCTTTGGCATCCACCTGAGACAACACAGAAAGGCACAGACGTACCCTGCCGGGTGCGTCTCAGCGAGGCAGGAGGGTTCTCCAGGAAATATGTGTATCGGTATCAGAAGTGAACAAAGTGGATCGGTGCACCCCCAGTTTTCAGGTGATAAATCACCAAATTTCAACAAACTACAGATCATGAGGAAGGTTTTGAAACGGATCATTTGAAAACATTCCTTTGTAAAAAGTACAAAACATTCAGATTTAAACTTTTGTAAAGTTCTTGAACAAATAAAAGGAAATCCAAAGAACGTCCGTTGCTTGAATTTTTAATCTCAGGCGTCCGTAACTTGACAGCTTCAAGAGCCGTTCGTTAAACTCCTTTACGCTCCTAAAGCCCATTAAGTGTGTGATGAGCTCATCGGTTCAACTAAAGCAGCCTGTTAGTCAATGCTCTTTACCTTGGCGACTTTAATGATGTCTGGAATGTGCAGGTACGCAGCGACAGGTGGCAGTCCTTTCCCAATCAGGTAAGCCTCGTCGGCTTTCTGCCTGCGAAGCACCAAAGTTGACATTAGCGTGATGGAGGAGCCTGCCAGAAACAAATTACCCACAAATGTGCACCACTTCTCAGCCGCGCACATTTGTTTGGCATGGCCGCAGCACTTTCCAAGATGAATAACGACAACAGCGGTACTTACGGCTAAATTAATCTTTTTTTTTTTTTTTTTTTTTTTTTTTTTTTGATTTAGGGTTTGGGTTTTAAAGGAGAAGATGAAAACAGATGAAGGGATGGGTAATTACCTGGACAGTTACTCCTCAAAATGATTTGTGTCAACATTTCACACCAATTTAACCACAAACTCACCAAAAAAATAAAAAATAAATAACACCTAAGGGAGAGGAAGTGAGAAGGCCTCGAGTTTTAACTGATTTTACTTGAGTAGCGGCAGATTAGACACGTGTACAGACTGATTTCGTCAAAGCGCTGGAGGCCACACCGACCTGAACGCAGCGGAGATCATCGTTACCTGTGCATCTGTCCGGTGTCCTGCTCAGAGTAAACAGCCACGGTGCGAATCCCCAGCTCCGTGCAGGCTCTGAACACTCGGATCGCTATTTCACCTGCAAGGGAAGAAGAGGAGGGAATAGTTGAGTTTATTCTAATTTGATACTTTTTGGACCAAAGTTTGAAGAAACTGTTAAATCCTGACAGGACTGACGAGCTTCAGGCTAGTCTGAGCTGGATAAACACCAACGTGGACCGCGGTCACCTCTAAACTTCAGACTCAAATATTTCAGAGATTTATGCAAAGCGTGTTTCTTTTGCAGAGTGGTGTGGTTTGTAGAGCTGTTGAATCTCAGCGAGAAGGTTGCTGGTAAGAATCCCAGCTGGGGGGCATTTCTGGGTGGAGTTTGCGTGTTCTCTCCGTGAATGCGTGGGTTTTCTCCAGGTATTTTTGGTTTCCTCCCACAGACCAAAAAAATGCATGTCAGTCTGACTGGTAACTCTAAACTGTCCCTAAGTGTGAGTGAGAGAGTGAATGGTTGTCTTGTTTGTCTCCATGTGTCCCTGTGATGGACTGGAAACATGTCCAGGGTGTCCCCTGCCTCTCAAGCAGAAGCAGGTAAAAGATAATGGATGGATAAAACTTAGAATAGCTATCTAATTCACAAATTTACATTACAGTGTTCCCCCACATCACATACCGTATTTTTCAGCCTATAAGTCACTTTTTTTTTTTTTGCATAATTTACATGCCTTGCAACTTATAGGCCGAAGCGACGTGTTTATGGATTTTTTTCCCCATATTTATAAACTGTTTTGCCTGAGATATGACCGCTTTCATTCATTCTGACTGGGAAAAAAAAGTTTTTTTAACAGTACCATTTTCAGCCACTAGATGGCAGCAGAGTAGTAGTAGCAGTATGGCATGACGTATCATGAAATAGGTAAACGTGGCAATAATGACAAATTCAAAAAAGTTCAATACAAAAACTGGACTTTTTTTTTTATTATGCTTTACTGTATACTTTATTGTTTTTGTCTTGAACTTTTTAGAATTAACCACTTCCTGGATGACAGAATCTTCACCAGTTATTAATGACACAATCAGCTTGCCACAGCCTCCCCACCTTCGTTCTGCTCGCTCCTTGGAGCAACCGTCAAACCAGCTGCACCATCCTGGTGAAATATAGCTATTTAGACCATTAAAGTGCATGGTAAAAGTTAAATTCTTGTTAAAATCCTCCTGTGCACGCTTCCGCTGCCGCCATTTGGCAGCCCGTTGATTTATGGCACGACACCGGTCCACGGTTCTGGGTCATCAGCAGTGATGCGAAATAGATGAGACGTATATGGCGAAGCAACAGATTTATGGATTTTTCCACTTTTCAGCCATATCTGGACGGATGCGACTTATAGGGTGGAGCAACAGGTACAGCAGAAAATACAGTCCCTTGGCAGGACGCTCGGGGCAGTGGGGGGAGGTAGACCAAGACATGTCTGTGTTGCACTGTCTGTATCAAAAGTTTAAAAAACTAACGCGCCTGTATTGTACTACGCTAACTTAGCGCTACATCAGTTGTTGGCGGGGGTGGGGGGGTCGGTTTAGTTCTATTGACAGGGCGGGGCACCCTGCTTGTATAATAGTAGCAGAAACACTGAATTACATGATTATAACTTTTCCATCACAATCTTTTTATTTATTTCTGCAGAAGTTTTGTAATTGTGCTGAAAGAGCCTGAAATAATCAAATTTTGTCAAAATGTTCTTTTTAATTACAGATTTGGCCTTTAAAACTAGAAGCAGCCTCCTTTACTTCCTGTTTTAATGAGCTGCTAGTCTTAGCTACTGCTTCCTAACATCCGAGCCCTCTTCAGGCATTCTTTAGAAACTGATCGCCACCAAAGATGATTAAGGTTGTGTCTGTCTGTGCGTTCGTTTGTCTGTGGCGTTAGCAAAATATTTCACAAACCCCTGGATTGATTTTAATAAAACTCTCAAGTTATTTTTAGATAAACGTCCAAAATTCACTTTAGAACCAACCGCAGACATGATGGCCGCCGCAGCTCCTCAACCTTAAACACAAAAATGGATTCTCAAGATGTTGTACAGATGCAGAGATAAAATGTGGAGTGGTAGTAGCTGAGCGTCATCACAAAACGCATTAAGCATCAACAGGCCATGCAAGGTCACGAATGTTAGGGAATTTTAGGTTAAGGTTTTATGGATGTTTTTTTAAATTCAGTATTTTACACGTTGCACCACCGTATAAGTCGCATCTATAATGCGTCACTGCTGACAACCCGGAAATGTGGGCCGGTGTTGTGCCAAAAATCAATTGGTGGGAGCGCGCATGGGAGGACTTTAAGATTAACACTTAAAAACAATTATTTGTTTGCACAAAATTATAGTAAATTAAAACAGAAGCCTTTCGTATCGGTGAGTTATTTTGATGGAATGTCTGATATTTAACTTTATCGCCAATATCGGCCGATACCATGCCGATAATATCGTGCATCCTTATTTATAAATATAAGGGGAAAACAAATTACTGTAGTCGCTTTGGTGTATAAGTCGCAGAGCATGTAAATTATGCACACAAAAAAACCTGCGACTATATGCTGAAAAATACGGTACTTATGGCAAAGCAATGTAAATTTCCTCACTGTGGGATTAATAAAGGAATCTTATCTTATCTGTTAACTGCCCATGAACCATGTGTTTGAGTTAGAGGAGCTGATTTGATACCGCAGACGCAGCTGCAAGTCTAAAGTCGTCTCCGAGGCCGTCCGTGAGCTTAAAGGAGATAAGCGCACAAAAACAAGCCTCGCACGCTGCTCGTGCCAGATTCTCGTGACTGGGCTCCAAGCGCGTGCACTTCTGTCCATCTATGTAACCCGTTGTCAAAATGTCTCTGCAAGTAAAACCAGTTAATCTTCTCCTGTTCTCGAGCGCGGCTTCTTTGAGTAACGTGAATAGAGGATAAGATTTTTCTTAATATTTACATGGTTTGATCAAAGTGGATTAGACGCAGCGGGTGGCGGGCAACATGCATTCCTTCAAGTAATGTTAGACCTTCCATTTTCCTGGTGCACTGTGTGCAGAAAGAGAACATTCGTTGCTCATGTGATCTCCAAACGATTTAAAAAAAACTGGCACTGAAAAGAGTTTACCGTCTGAAGTTTGAGAACACGTTGTGCCGTCTGATCGCTGAAGAAAAAAACACTTAGCGTTCATGCTGCCGTCAAGAAAACCCAACGATTGCTCTTCAAAAAGCCCAGTTTACAAAAGAGAGACAAAACTGGAAGGTTTTGTTCTCCCTTGAAAGACGAGGGCCAGCGCTCAAACGATCGAGAAGCTTTGAACGAGCAGAACCAGGATCGTCAGCACGAGGGGTGTGAAAATTCAAGATTTAACGGGGAAAAAACAAAATGCTGACTGAATCGATTAGCATTTTTAAAGAGGTGACGAAATAGTTTGACGTCGTTAACAGTGGGAACACATCAGTGTCTCGGAGGAAAACCTCAAGAGCTGAAGGAGGAGCAGAGGAGCGCAGTTTGTTCCGTTACGATACGAAGGTCCGGTCCTCTCGTCGCTCACGTGGTCCGGAGCGCTCTCGAGTGATTAAGTGATCTGAAGAGCTTGTCACGATGACGTGAAGCAGACCGATGGAGAACCCGTCTGTGGAAGGCTCGAGGCCTTTAGAGACAAAACCATGTTTTGTTTTTAATTCGACCTTTAGTTCGGAGGTAAATCTACAACCAATTGTTTGGAGTCTGTTTAAAGATGGCCGCCACAGCTAAGTGACTCCAGCAGAGAACTGACTTTAAACCCAGTCTGACTGGTACCGAGCTCAACTTTAGAGCGTTGGCAGCTGAGAGTCATCCCCAACTTACAGTTTGAAGGCTGACCGATCGTGCGAGAGCTGCTCGTAAAACCTGAACGAGCCGACGCCGAGTCCGTTAGCAAAACATCTCGTGAACCAGAGGACGTACGTTTACAAACGATTAGCTTTTGGAGCGAACGCAGTTCAGGATTCAGAGTCAGCTGGTCTCACGACACACAAGAAAACGATAACCATTGATGTGTCGGTAGCTGAGACTGCTTCACAACAGAAGCTGAGGGCTACAGAGCTACACGTTTGAGATTTTGTCATTAGCAGCTGGCGCCAACACTGTCAGATTTTACTGAAACTCAGAAACCACTGGAGGTTGGGGGTGTAGCAGAACGCCCGAGTCACAGGTCAGTAGAAGAAGAAACAAAAAGATTTCTTTAAAAACACCAACTCTCCAAACTGCAGATAAGCAAACAAAACAAAAAAAACACCGTTCACGGGGGGATCTGAAATGGCACGTCAGGTCAAGTACGGTAATCAACTACTAAACGCACCCTAAAAGTAAAGAAAAATAACTGGCATCCTTTACGGTCTTTTTATTTAATCTGAAATGCAACAACAAGGCCTGTCACAACAACAAATTTTGCTGAGCGATTAATTGTCTCGGAAATTATTGCGATAAACGATAATATAGTTTGAAATTTGACAATAATTAGTCATTATTGTCAAATTTTAAAAGAAATGTTTAATTTGTTTTGAGTGTAGTCCCTTTTTTGACCACCGTATGGCAGTATATGGCTGAAACGAAGGATGGATAGTGAACAGTGTCTTTAAAAAAAATAATAAAATGGGAGGGAGGCCCCTTGACGTGACATGGGCTGGCTCTACTTCCTGTTTTTCAGTTCTCAAAATGGTGGACGCTCAGTGTAGTTTGATCTCTTTAGCATAGCCTTTATCACACAAAGCTTTTAATTAAAATAAAAATAATCAGTCAGTTCTCAGCTTCTTTTTACAGAGAAAAACAACTTTTCAGGCGAAAGATTTTGGGATTTCAACCGTGAATTTGAGCTTCAACAAGACGGAGATTTTTTTACCGCGGTCGGCCTATTAGCTTAGCTCGTAGCTTAGCTTCTCAGCTTAGCTGCTTTTAACGATCCAAAAACGTGATTTTGTACAGATAAATTAGATCTTAAAGAAAAAGGGAGGGGTCAGTGAAGACACCGGAGTTGAGCCTTTTGTCATCCAGTGTCTTCAGTAGAAAGAGGCACAAAGAAATGATAAAGCCGATAAATGAAAATGAGGTTGATCATTTTCATTTATCATGCGATTAATTGATTTATTGTTTATCGTGACAGGCCCATAAACAACTACACAAACTGTGGTTTCAGCTCCTTGACCACATCTAGATTTCCCAGAAATCCACTTGTTTTTTTAAAGATGAAGCAAACAGAACCACCCTCAGTCTTTAATTATTAGCACGAGGACGGGGAAACAAACGCGGGACGTTAACATTCAGAGAACTCAAGAGTTTCTGCTTCAGGAAGATTAAACGTAACCGTCTTGCACTTTGTAAATAAAGCCGCAGTGAACGGCTTCATCTGGACGTCTTGAGGTGAATCAAAGTCTGGATCAGAGTTTTACCTCTATTGGCCACCATGACCTTCTTGATGGGTGTGTAGTGGGGCTGCGGGGCAGAGTGGGCGGACCGGGAGAGAACGACCGCCCTCCTGACGGCCAGCAGGCCGAGGCCGCCTCGGACGACGGCAAACTGGAACATCCTGCGAGGGAGAAAAGAAGGTTTTAGAAAAGCAACGCCTCCAGAACTGAAACCTGAAAGAGTCGGCCACGGAGGAGCTCATGGGTTCTGGTGCCGCTTAAAGCAGACTAAAGGGGCATTTCACACATTTTACCACCTAACACATACAAATCAAACAAAGTTCTTCATTAATTAACAGAAAACAAAATGCTTCACTTGACAGGGAACTTAAATACTGAAAAAGTTAGGACGAGAGATAAATAATGCAAAAAGTTATTTTTGTTACCGTATTTTTCAGACTATAAGGCGCACCGGATTATAAGGTGCATTAAGCGAAACTAAAACACTGACAGATTTTTGAGTGCCGTGTACCACATAAAATCAATTCAAGGTCAGGAAACCATAATTAATACATTAAGGTGCACCGGATTATAAAGCTCACTTTTGATTTGAGAAATTTTAAGTGTGACTTATAGTCAGAGAAATACGGTAATCAGCGGAAACACTAAGTAGTGTTTCTCCTACCATTATACAAGCAGGGTGCGCCACCAACAGAACCCAGCGCCCTGTTTAACGAAACACCCCCTTCGCCCGTTGACAACTGTTGGCATTGATGTAGCACAGCTCGCAATACAAACACGCTAGCAAAAATGCTACAGACTACCACTCCGCTCTGCAGACATCGAAGTCAGCTGGTTTTAGGAGCTGCAGGACCAGAAACATGACGACCCTTAAAGTCTCATTTAATATTAGAGTCCAGTGAGTGGAAACTGGTGCCCACACTGGTAAATTTGTTTTTCTCTCCAAGCACGGTTTTGTATTCTAGGCCGGTTGATTTTTTTTTTTTTTTTTATGTGGTGACATTTTTTTATACAATAAAAGTCAGTTTTCTTTGGGATGTTTTAAGGAAGACTTCATGTCAACATATAATTTATTATTATAAATTATTTTTATTATTGTTGTTTTCATTATTATTATTATTATTATTATTATTATTATTATTATTATTATTATTATTATTATTATACATGATAATTCTCAATCAGGTCATCTGGACAGTTTCTTTTTAGTAGAAACTTTTCACCCTCACTCCAGAGGGCTTCATCAGTCA
>JARVGV010001153.1:22251463-22263151 GCA_031762435.1 Hypsolebias longignatus | reverse complement strand
GAAGTTGTTCCTCAGTCTAGTGGTTCTACACTTAATGCTCCTCAACCTCCTTCCTGAGGGGAGTGGGGCAAAAAGTGGAACACCACCCTGCATGTTTTAGTTGTTTCCCTGCTCCAACACACCTGATTTAGTGATTTAATTACTTTTTCATGTTCTGCAGAAGCCTGTTAATCACCCATTAATTAAAATATGGTGTGTCAGAGCAGAGAAACAACTAAAACATGCAGGATGGTGTTCTTCATGGACCAGGGTTGGGAACCCTTGAGATTACCTATAGGCACATATTATCATTTCTTAATTTTTATAAAAATGTGCCAGATTTTAATTTTAATTATTTATTTATTTATTTTTTTTTCTGAATTCAAGCTGGCTGTCACAGCTAATTAGTTCAAAAGCAGTTTAAGACAAAAACAAGTAACTGGACTTTATTTTGTAACAGAAGACATTTCGCTTCTCATCTTCTCTTCATCTTCTGTTGCAATATAAAGTCCAGTTGTTTTTGTCTTGAACTTTTTTGAATTTACCATGTCCTGGTTGACTGGAAATCTTCACCAGTATACAGTCAGATTTATCAAACACAAAAGTAGCTACAAGTCAATTAGTTAACAGATTTTGAGCTAAAGTGGCTGTAGAGTTATTCCCAACACGTATTCAGAATGCTAACAAATATCAAGAGGTCTTGTTTAAAACTTTGGCACAAAGGCAGCATATGATATGCATTTCTTTAAGCAATGCTAGGCCTTTATTTGTGTTTTGCGATTTTTTTTTTTCTTGATGGAGGCTGAACTCTAAAGTTTCTGTGGACCATTTGCCACATGATTAATAATTAACATGTCTAGAAGTTTGGTTTAATGCTTGCAGCAGTGTGTGATGCTCTGTTTGCAGAGCAATATGTGCCTGAGAGTCAACAGGTGAGCTGTGGCTCTATAAACTCACTTGAATATTTACCGCCTTCAGAGCCTGCATGAATTTCAAATCTCTGACTCCCACTCTGCGAACTTTTATTTTTAGCTATCAGATCTTAGCAGAAGTGCTGCAAATTGAGCTTCATTGTACCTCGTTTACTCATCAACAAGCTGCACGTCCACCACAAGAAAAACACAAGCTAGCTTCACACTGTGAGCACACTTTGATGGAATTGCACATTTCTACCGAGAAATCTGAATCTTTTTGAGTCAAGTGTTCGTTTGAAAAAACAAAAGTGATTGTTTTTTTAACATGCTCATAATACAGAAAGTAGATTAAATTTTCAATAACTGCAGTCTATTTTAGAAACACAAAAAATGCTCACAGATCTTAGAAACTTTTTTTTAATGTTTATGGCTACAGATATTTAAAACTCCACATTAAGCCGTGTTCTGACATTCTGATACAAACAGAGCCTCTGTGGACATCTGAGACTTTCATGAAATGCACAGCTGGAGAAATGCATCACTGCATGAGCTGAAGAACAGCTGGAGTTCACAAAGCTCAAAAAGTAAGTGAAATCTTGAAAATGTTTTCATGTTCCAGCATCTTTTAACCACACTCCACATGCTGCTGATTATCTCATGCTCCTGCATTCATTCATACTCATATGCTCACCATAGACTCATGTTCAGGCTGCTGTTTATGACGCTGTATTGTTTTACATTACTAGTGTTTAGCATATATCTTAGTGTATATTTTATATCCTTCTACAGTATAATGTTTCTTTTTACACTTTACATTTTTATTATTTTGGGGTGTAACTGGAACCTTGAGTTCATAATTTTGTTCCACCTCATGTACCGTATGTGAAGTGAATGACAATAAACTTGACTTGAACTTGAACATATCTGGATGTTAAAAGAAAAAGTTAGTGCTCACATTTAAAAACTAGATGTTTACACACTTTACAGGGTGTGACACACTAAGGTCTGTTTGCTACCAAGATTTGTTTGACCAATAGAATAAACTAACTCTTTTGGGACACCTTAAGATGATAATTTAGCTCTTTTAAAGTGGGAATCTGTGAGAACGTTGTGAACAGCTGATATTTTACACCAGTACTGACTTCAAGTTTGGAGAAATAGTTTGAGACCAGACTGATCAGCTAATTTAATTAGGGCTAAAATCTAAGTAGTTTTCTTATAAGACAATTCCAGCCTTAAAAAAAAAAAAAAAGCTGTTTAATCATTAAATAAACTTTTACGCCTACATTAGGTCATTGGTTCAGTCAGAATTAAACTCTGTTCTTCCAAACTGTTGTTTAAAAAGGTGTTTTCCACAAAAACATTCTTTTTCCTGTAAACGTCATCTAAAATGAACTGCCAAGCATTCCTTGAAGAAAAACATGTTCGCTGCCACCTTTAAGGCCAGACTTTTAAACTAAGATCTTCTCAAGTTGAGAAACGAGTTTTAGCTGACTTATTCAAACAGTGAAAATCTCAGGTGCTATATCATGTGATTTGTTAGTGCATGGAGTTTATGTTGTGAAAGACTGTCAGCTACTACACCCCAAACTGTTAAAATCTGTCAAATTCACTGAGGTCTGGCCTTTGTGTGTTGGGTAGGCTATAGTTAAATAACTGTGGTGGCCATTTTGAATTGGGTTGACTTCAAAAGTTAATCCACTAAAGATGTTCAACCAGTGATGACTATTTTATTTTGTTTTTTCACCTCCATGGCAAGCGGTACAATGTATTCTACAGAAACGTATTTAAGTTTAAATACATATATGAGATGGGAGCATGAATAAACCGTGATGAAGAATGTACATCTGACAGTGACAGTGCAGCATTTGTATTCTTTTGGTGCATCTACTGCTTCAATCATATGGCGCCGCTGAACTCAGCCTCCATCGGTTTTAGCCTGATTGAGCTTATAAATCAACCAACAGCTGTGTGGGCCACCGGCGGTCAGATTGAAAAGAGCGGGAACAAATGACCAACCTCATGATGAAACCTCATCCTCAGTGACAGCCTGCTTTCACACTGTGTTCAAGTACAATGTTCACAATAAAAAAAAAAATGCTCACCATCATTGCTCATCTGGAAAAAGAGATGCCATACATTATTTTTTCATGTTCATGCTTTTATTTTTCTGGTAGCATTTTGACACAACCTGTTTTAACTTTTAAGAGTCATAAACACATAAAATGTGTTTCTGGTTATTTTTATTTCAGCTTGGATACGAGCAGGATCAGTGGAATAGTGGCCATGCCATTAGATTCCAGTTAGTCGCTGCACATTAATCATCTCGTCACACCTATTAAAGGGTTAAAAAATGTATGTCTTCATGTTGACACCAGCCATGTCCCGAAACCTTAAATGTTTGGAGACCTGCTGGGGACTCTACCCTGAAGTTGTGAAAGTGTAAAATGTTGCTGGGTAAATATTTAACGTAGGTTGTGGCATTTTTATTTAATCATTTACAATATCATTCATCATTGTAGTCACTAATAAACTTATAAACACAAGAATGAAAAGCTTAACAAGTAAAACATACATACTATATCTACCACACATAGAACTGAACAAAATTTAAAAACCAAATTGTATTTTATAGAAAATCCATTGAGATAAATTCATATTTTCTTCATTCCTTGTTCTGTCATTGATTTGCTCACAATGTTCTTAATGGGATTTATACGTCAGTCACTACCATCCAAACTGGGTGTGGACATTAATGCAGAATGTAACAGCACATGATTTATTGTAGTTCAAGATGTCATTTGATATGTTACTCTTGTAAAAAATGTCATGACAATAATATTTTTTGATGAACTGGACAGCTCTAAACACAAAGTTGAACTTGTTTCTGTTGTAGTCGAAACTTGGCTCAGATTGTGTTGGCTTGTGTTGTTCATGAACATAAACTGAAGGTGCAACCATGAAAAAGAGGTGTCTGGTGCAGAAACCTCAAATTCACATATTTACTTTGAAGATTTTGTTGTTCTGTTGGCATGAATGTTATCAGCCCATTAAATGAGCGTTATTAGTTGTCATCACCCTCATAGGTAGTGTTTAGACTGTCCTTGCTACCTCCTGGTAGTTTTGAAGGTATGTTATCGCTGATAATAAACAGCTTCACATGCATGCAGAAATGGAAGTTTCTTCTTTTTGTGAGCTTTAGTTAACCCTGTTCCTAAACCTAACCTTACACCTGACCCAGAGCACTGACCCTAAACTTAACCCCCAGACCCTTTACTGTTGACCTAACCACTTGACATTATCAGTGCTAACAATGTGCCTTTAGACCTAATGGGAGGTACATGTGGAGATATCTGAATGCAACCTATGGGGATGACAACTAATAACGGACATTTAATGGGTGATAACATTCTAAGCGGGTGCCATAACTGGGTATAAAGTGTCTGGGATGAGAATCAACTCTTCTAAATAAGAGGCATGTTTCACAACTGGAAGAAGGTGGAATAATCTTTCTAGGGGGTTAAGTGACTCAAAGTATCTTGAAGTATTTTTCATGATTGATGGTAGGATGGAGCAGAGACAGATCAACGGCACGGGCTTCAGCTCCAGTTTGGTGAAAAGAAAACCACAGTTTGTTGGTGTGTCTACTTTGCAACCCTCACCCATGACTGTAAGATGTGGATCTTGGTAGAAAGACCAAAATACAAGCAGCTGAAAAATAGGCTTCCTCTGGGAGTTGTCAAGCTTAGCATAAAAAATATATATATATACTAAAAGTCACCATAGCCAATTATAAAGGATATGTTTTATGGACACTGTAGAAGTAGAACATGGACTCAGTGATTAATTTTTTTTCCTTCTTTTGGCTGCTCCCTTCTTCAGGGGTCACCACAGCAAACTGATCCGCACGAAGACTTGGCACTGAGTGATATTAGAATACTAGAATTAATACGGTACATGTAGACGGCAAAATCTCTTAAAGATAATCTTTTAGTCAACAGATCAATGTTCAAGTTCCCTGAGATGTTCTTGGTCTTTGATGTTTTTCTTGAATTCCTTGAGTTTTCCCTGTCTGAAAGTCATTTTCCAGGTCTTTCCTGATTTCCAGAGTCGCTGGGGACCCTGGAATGGGTTGCCTCTTGTGTGTGTCCCACTAGAGTTTTTTTTTTAAGCATGTCCATCTGGGGTTGACCCAGAACTTTAGAGGGATTGCATACCTTTTCTGGCCTGGGACACATCAGGGCATTTCTGGACCTGTGGCCTCCAGAACATGAACACAAGTGGAAGAAAATGAATGGGTGGATATGCTGCCATTATCACACAATTTGAAAAAAATAATAATAAAAAATTCAACTTCAGAGCAGGTCAAAATCCAACTTGACAGGTTGACAGTACAGTATATTTATACAGGTGAGTTGGAAATTCCAGTCATTCATTTTTTTCTTTTACTCCCTTTTTCTTTTCTAACTTCACATGAGTGTTAAACTGTTCCCTGCCAGGTGGCTGATTTATCAGGTTCTATAATGCAATCACCATTCAGTCCCAGTCCTTACACTTCACAACCTTCATTACCACCTGACTGGATTTACTAACCTGAAAAGGCACGTTTGTAAGATTTCTGAGACGTCAGTGAACCAACCAAACTGTCATGTACTTGATAACAGTAATTTTTACAGGCAGAATGTTAACAAAGGATAATTTATTCTGCTTTGGGTGAATAAACAAAAAAGAAAATCATCAGAGTAAAAAGAAACAAGTTTGGAAATGATTCCCTGCAAACAGAAATTGATTAGAGCAGGTCATGCATATAAAACCTGTATTTATTTTGTTGCACAACCCCCACCCCTTCCTTTCCCTGAAACTAACTAATTAGCAAACAAATGCTGCAGACCGTAGCATTACCTGCTCCCCTTATCTTTAAGTTGAGTAAAAGACTGACGAAGCTGTGCATCAGTTATTTGACATCCGAGAGGAGCGTCTGACGTCAGTGAAGACGAGTATCATCGCAGGTGTTCATTAAGATCTCTGCAGAAAAGCATTGTTTTGCACAGACTGTATTCTGCCTCCCTCTCATCCCCCTTCCATGTACACTGACTCGTGGGCCGCCCACTGCTTTTAGATTAGCCTCGTATTCCCTCTTCTACCATCGAAGCAAAGCTTTCATATAATCCATCCTAGACTCCCTCAGCTGATAAATGTAACTCACAGCTTCCAGTTTCCCTAATTCATTGAGGCTGCTCATGTTTTGTCGGGTAAATAAATTAGATTTGGAATCAGAAAGTTGCACAAAGTGGAAGGAACTTGAGCGCTCAAATGTGTGAAACAGACTTTGATCAGCGTTTATCTCTTCTGATCCCTTCACTCTAATGCATTGCAATAATCTGAGTGCAGTTATTTGTTTTATTTGGTGATTTACTGAAACAGGTCTCTCTTGCAAATGAGTCCTCGAGGCTCAGTGAGACTAACCTGTATAAATAAAGGGTGAATGAATGAATGACTTCTTCTAGTGTCTTTGTTTTTTTTAATGATTATTATGACAAATCAACTTCCTAAAGGACAACTTGATGATACAAAGCTTCTGTTTTCTCAACACAATGATGAGATGCTGCTGATTTATTTCATGTTGCTGTGCTCATTCGTCCTCATCTGCTCACACAGACTCATGTTTGTGCTGCTGTTGTTTGGTGCATTGTTTTGTACTTAGTGCTTATTGTATTCTTAGTTTAGTGTGTTTCTTCGTTCACGTATCGGATCTTACTACTGTTTTTTATTTGCAATTTGTATTTTTATTGGGGGTAACTAGGACCCTACATAGTTTCGTTCCACCTCATGTATTACATGTGATGTGAGTGACAATAAAAAACCTTGAATCCTTGAATAAATCATGTTGTGCTAAAATTAGTAACTGTCCCCTCCCACTGCTTTTGCTTCTAGTGTTTTATATCAGTTTCTGCTGGTGGGGGATAGAGTTACAGCCTTTTTGGTCAATCCTTGTAAATGACGATGTGCACAGTTGCGTGCATTATTGTGATATATTTCAAGATCTCATGCTCAGAGTATTGTACGTATTCTGGATGACTCTTAGCTTCGACAACACCAAATTTTAATATATTTATAACATGGGTTGAATTAAAGCCATTTCTGTTAATGCCAGTTAACTGGGTGGTCATTTTCAATGAAGTGACTCAAAAGTTAACAGCTGAAGATGTACATCTGATAATTATTTTTTGAGCGTTTTAACTAAAATTACTCCTCCACTCGTTCATAAGGTAAATGATATTTAGCAAATTCTAGAGACAAACCAACATAGACAGACATGATAAACATTATCACCTTTTCAATTTAGTGGGGGTGAGGTAAAAAAATAGGGTGTTGTTACACTAAATAAAACTCAGTATTTTCTACAGATTATCGGTCTCTATTTTTTGAACAGTGTGTCTCAGCATTGATTTATGCGACACATGCTATGAAATTATAACAGAGAAATGTTTTTTCTGTTAAATGTCATCTTAATCTCAAAGCAATCTGCTGAACATGATGTCTCATTCCTTAGCCTTTTCATAATTTACAGGCTAGGGATGATTAGTAATTCTCATATTTTGGGTACAAGCTACAAGGTGGGTTCCACATTAAAACGTCTGGTCTCCTGTAGTGAAGGAAGGATGGCTCTTTCTACTCTATTTGTTCAACTGGGTAAAGTCCTCATTCACCGATAATTAGGCCTGAGAGAGCTGTGTAAAGACCCACAAAAGGGAATGATTGATCAGATTGCCAGGACCGCTCAAAGCGTATGTGAAACACAAGAAGTGTGTGTGCAGAAGAGAAAATCAGACAGACAGCAAGGCAAACAAGAAAAGGAGGAAAAGAGTTAGACATTATCCAATATGAATCTTCATTTCTATGTTTTCTTCTTCCTGGAAACCTTCTGTCTGGACTCCAGTCTGATCAATTTCCCACTGATAAAACAATTAGACTGAGAGATGAAACAGCAGTTTCCGAGGCGCTGCTCATCCTTGGCACAGGCGTGTTTTTCACTGCTTGGCTGCATATTTCAAACAGACGCTCTTTAATTACAGTCGCATGCAGAATCCCTCCTGCTCACATTGTCTGCTTCTTTGAAACAAGAGGAAACCTTTTTTTTACATTTTTATAAAACATTGAAGCAATACCTCAGATCCTTTTGATGACAATATTTTACAAAAAGTTTATGAACAATTAATTTATTAGCTGTTTTAAAGAGTTTATTTTTGACTAAATTGATGAGGTAATGTTAGCCCAAGTGGGCCAATGTCTAATTGGTTCACTGCCAATTTAAACACACATCCATCCATCCATCCAACCATCCATCCATCCATCTTTATCCACTTCTTCCTTTTTGGGTCATGAGGGTCACTGGTGCTCAAATCTATCAGTCACTTTATGAGAAGTTGCAAGTCCATCACGGTTTAAAATAATGTTCATCTTGAAAATTTAACAGAAGATCATGTGAACCCTATTTGAATTTAAAAAACTAAACATAGTTATGATATTATGCCAACTGATAGGCACACCAAAAAAGCTTGTGCACACCCAGATATAGGCAAAAACATAATCTCTTGCCTTTTGCATTTACGCACAGTTCAATAAAATTAGGAAGAAAAAAAAACCCAAACAATAAAAGCATTGTTTGGATTTGTACTGAAGTTAATGTTAATGCTTCAGTTGTTTTTATCTTCAAACTGTAGAAAATATAGATCTAAAAATCAAACTTAAAATATGAAAAAAAGTATTTGATCGCAATCTAATGAGATTGATCTAATATTACACATAACTCACGTTGCAGCTAATCACATGAAACAATTAGAGTGCACTAAATGTCTCATAAAAGTAATTTATATGATAAATTGTCCATAAGCAGCAGTTGTCTCAGCCTGATTGCTCAGGTCAATGGAAGCCTTTCAGTCAAGCAGAGCTGTGCATTTAGACCCATTTCCCTCTAATGACAGCAGCTGGAAGCTCTTCCAAGCACCCTGGCTGCGGAGTGACAAAGGATATGATGCAAGACTCCCGCTGTTTTGAGGACAGGGCTTATTTGTCAGAAAAAAAGGGCAACAGAATTTGGCGGAGCCAGTTCTGTATCTTGACTCATTTTCTCTGCCGGATATATTGCAAACATTAAATTGCCATTAGCAAATGTGCTTACTGTATATGTATAAAATGTCACCCCCAAACTTACAGCAACGGCACACACTCACTGTCCAATAAAGTCAAACACCCAGCAGCAATGGGACAATTTGGGCATATCTTTGGTCCACATGAAGAGCAGCAAGGGTTAAGTGAAAGATTTAGGCTGATAAGAGCTGGTACATCTACCTGTAGAACAAGAACCTGAGTAGGGGGGTGGGGGGGTATCAGGCTGCCAGTGTCCAGGTATTGAACTTTATTGTGTCATCCTGCAAAGTTTTGATGACTGACATCAGACAGACTAAATTAATCATGTAATGGCTGCTCATAATAATAGAGTAGATATAGGCATAATGGACAACTTCATCCACCAAGAGATGGCTGGAAGCAGTAGAGAACCAACAGGGCCTTTTATGCCCTCAGCGAAAGCACAAGTATTCAGCAAATGTTACATTACAATGTTTATTAAATAGTTATTTAATATAAAATACTTTTTTTTTTAAATTTGCTAATTTATCTTCCATCCATCCATCTTCTTTACCCACTTCTTTCTTTTCGGGTCGTGGGGGGTCACTGGTGCCCGTATCCAGCAGTCACTGAGCGACAGGCGGGGGACACCTGGACATGTCTCCAGTCCATCACAGGGACACATAATCATTCACTCTCTTACTCACACCTAGGGACAATTCAGAATTACCAATCAGTCTAACATGCACGTTTTTGGTCTGTGGGAGGAAACTGGAGTATCCGAAATCCCACGCATGCATGGAGAGAACATGCAAACTTCACCCATGAAGATCCCTGCCGGGATTCAAACCAATGGCCTTCTTGCTGAGAGGTGGCAGCTCTACCAACTGTTCCACCGTGCTGCTGCTCAAATTTCTCATTTTCCACAAGTTAGTTTGCAGTTTAGCGAGAAACTTTTTATATCATGAAAACAAAGTTATCCATCAGAGTCTTCAAAATTTGCTTCTCCAGGCAGAAACATGTTTGAAGAAGCTTTCTCATTGGTTAGGACTTCACTGTCAGGAGAGAAGGCACAGCTCAGTCAGAGAGGCTTGCAGGAGGAGTTTGCTTAACTGACAGGGAAATTAACCAATCACAATGTTTATATAGAGCGGGTGGGATCAAAATACTGTTTGATGAGCCTTCGGACATCCCTGACAGTTGTCATTTGTTTCCAGCGGAGTGATGACAGACATAAATGACGTGCTTAGTTTGTCAGCATGACTTTTTTCAAGTATCTTTTGCAGAGAACAAGATTACTGGTGTGTTTAAAACAGGAAGATCAACTGCAGCAGTGAAATTGACAGAAAATAAAACAGGATAAATGACGTTAACTAATGGACTTTTATCAACTTTAGTGCTGGGAGTTTTATTTTTTACTAGTGTTTTTTTTTTTCTCTTCCCAGTATCATCACGCTGTCTGCGGGGGGGGGGTTGTTTGAGCTGTAGTAGAAGTGATTGAGGGAGGAAGAAGAGTGACACGTTCTCCTCACTTTAATTCTGTTTATTTTACTCTCATTAAAACAGGACACCAGGTCAGTTTACTGACCAGTAGCAGCTTAATTCATTCATTCACTCGTTAATAATCAGGACACAGTCACTGAAGTGGACTCCATTAATTACAGGAAAGTGTATAAGTGAACAGATGAACATTCACTCAGATGAGGAGAACGAATACGTCTGAAGTTCTTATTGCAAAGACAATAAATCAATATACAGTAGATTTAGTTTCCTTTCAGCTGCTCTCTTCTTCAGGGGTCGCCATAGTAAACTAACTTGCACGAAGACTTGGCGATTGTTTTTATGCCAGATGCCCTTCCTGAAGCAACCACAGACCACGGAGCTACCACAGCCCTCTGTGTAGAGCAGAGAGCTGCCATCAGTGGCACAGATAATGGGGTTTAAGGGCCTTGTTCAAAAGCCCAGAGTCAGACAAACTAAGGTGGAGGCACCCAGATTTTTTTAATGCTGTCGGTCCAAGGAGTCGAACTGGTGATCTTCCAATCACTGGTCCACCTTCTCTAACCTCTAAGTTTCAATGTGACAGAGTAACTGGGATCTGCTACTCAAGCACAAACATGCCAGCTGTCAGTATTGTTGTTACATATTCCACTAGATTAGACTGGAGTCAATCTGTTAGATTAGAGGTGGTGTTATGACATCATAATTCTCAAGTTGTTATGTTTAGCTCATACAAAAAAATCAATAGTGGCCTAACAAAAGGTCTTTCACTCAAGTATTACGTCTTTTTTGGAAATCTTGTTTTAAAAGTACTCGGAGTTCCTAAAACACATTCAGCTGCTGTGGTTGAGTGGTTAGAGCAGTCGTCCTCCAATGCAAGATTTGGGGGTTCGATTCCACCAACAGTCACATGCCGAAGTGTCCCTGGGCAAGACACTGAACCGCTCATTGCATCTGATGTGTGTCCATCAATGTATGAATGTGATCTAAAAGCACTGATTAGTCTTTGCATAGATCTAGTACAGGGGTCTGCAACCTTTACAATCAAAACAGCCATTTTACGCCTTTGTTCACTAAATTAAAAGTGCTCGGAGCCGCAACATGCTACTACTGTGGTTATCAACTGGTGGCCCATGGGCCACTTTAGGTTTGTTGGAAGGGGCTT
>JARVGV010001153.1:22096322-22110186 GCA_031762435.1 Hypsolebias longignatus | reverse complement strand
GTTGTCGTCTCATCTGATCTGCGGCCGCATGTCTTGGACACTCGGGTGAAGAGAGGGGCGGAGCTGTCAACTGACCATTACCTGGTGGTGAGTTGGCTCCGATGGTGGGGGAGGATGCCGGTCAGACCTGGCAGACCCAAACGTATTGTGAGGATCCGCTGGGAACGTCTGGCAGAGTCTCCCGTAAGACGGAGCTTTAACTCCCACCTCCGGGGGAGCTTTGAACACGTTCTGACGGAGGAGGGGGGGACTATTGTTTTACACTATTAGTATGTAGCATATTCTTAGTTTATATCTTAGATCCTTATTTACTGTTCCTTTTTACATTTTATATTTTTGATATTGTTGGATAGAACAGGGACTCTGTGCATACAATTTTTTCCACCTCATGTACCACATTGATTCAACCTTTATTTATACAGGTTAATCCCATTGAGTCTCGGGAACTCGTTTACAAGAGAGACATGTGATGCGAATGACAATAAAACCTACTTGAACTTGAACTTGGCACTGCCTCTGGAGCCAGGAACCTCTGGAAAGACTGGAAACCCTACACAAATGGATTGTTTGCTGATTATTTTTTTGTTTTGGATCATAGTTCATCAATTTCTAGTGAACATATGCAATACACATTCAGCTGTATTCATTACTGAAAACCTATTAAGGTGCAGCAGACCAATGACTAATACTGTAACTAATGATCAAACTTTCAAAAACATGCTAATTAGAACTGCAGTCTTTAATGAAATGCATATCACCTACCCACTTGCATGATGCACAAGCTGTAACAAAGGTCTCATTGGATCCTGCTTGGAGTGAACTGGGGATGACTCAGCTAAAACTTTAGCTTAGTCGCAGTAAAGCTGACTGATTGATGGCCACCTTTTTGTTTTTAAGATTGATGGTCGGTGGTAAGATGCCTTTTAAAAAAACTTGTCAAAGTTGTGGGCTAAAGCTGGACCAGCATGAACAAAACTTCATTGAATGTTCACATTTGATTCAGTCAACCAACAATGATCTTTACCAAGGGAAGTACTGTATATTTTTTGTAAACAAACCATTAAATATTTTCTGTCATTGTGGAAGATATAAGTAAATAATTTATTACTTTGCATATATTGTGTGACGTAAAATTAATTCAATAGTAACCACTTTCTTTCTTACAGCTATCTGGAAGGCCGAGCATATCTGGTAAATAAACTGGATGCAGATAGTTCCAATTTCTCAGCAGAGATGTGAGGACAATATGTTGCTTAAATTTTGTTTAAATTCGTGAGTAAACAATTGTTTCTCATTGTGCATCTAATGGTCCATTTCCTAAAATCAGCAGCCTTCATTTGTCCACTGAAATTGTTTCATTATAAGAGTAAATATCTTGGCAGGTATGTTTCCATGCATTCACCATTAGCTGTCACGCTAACCTGAAACAAATAAATCACTGTCATTTGCTAATGAATCCATTAGGATGTATAAAGAAAAGGGTTGAGCCTTCAGGCCATGTGTTTTAGAAAGGATGATTACTATCTTGGCTCTTCTGATAGTCTACTGTACTAAAGAGAGAGTCACAGAAGCAACAACCTGCCTTTATTATAATTGAGATAATGGTACAACAGTGATGTCGTACAAGCCGATAATGAAAGGCTTCAGTCAATAATCATTGATCTGGGAGTGTTCTCATTAATGTGTGAGGTTAAAGCTTAGTGTCTCAGAGTCAACACAGCCAATTACAGTACAGTATTGTCAAAATAAATAATCATTGTGTGTGTGGTTTTAAATGTTAAAGGGGCAATTCATATCAGGTCAGCTAGTGTTCAGGTGAAGGTTGTATACTGTAAGATAATGTTTTATATATTATTCTTGAAAGCAAACACAACGTTGTAGGTCTACAACCACTAAGAACATTTTTAAAGACCTAGCATTCTTTGGAGGAATGCCCATCATTTTTCGTCAAATATAAACTAAAATTATTTTATGTTAATAAGCAGGGTTATAGCTGTTTTGGTAACATTTGAAAATAGTTTATGAGTGATATCAATTGATACTGAGAGATTGACTCCCTCTTCACTCGGTAGGCTATTTGTTGGGGGTAACTGGCAACTACCTGATAAAACTTTATAAAACTGACAGTTATAGCCATTTTTGTGTTGGCCAATATTAACAGCAGTGACTATTTTGAATTGGGTTGACCGAAAATAAAAAAAGTAATAAATGGACAGCACGGTGGCTCAGTTGGTACAGCTGTTGCCTCTCAGTGAGAAGGTCGTATCCTGGCTTGGGACCTTTCTGGATGGAATTTGCATGTTCTCTTCTTGCAGATAGATAGACAGAAAGATAATGAACGGATGGATAGTTGTAGATGATCATCCAATTCATGTCATTTATACTCCACCAGTTCACAACAGAAGTCTTCTCAGGGCATTTACGACCATTGAAGACAAATAAAAATGCATTTTCAATCAATACAGTCCAATTGGTAATCAGTGTTCACATATGAAATTCCTATTAGTTAAAGTTGTCTAAATAAAGTCTGCAGATTGCATCGTCTTCACATCGCCCCCCTACCCCCATCCTAAGTGGTGGCATGAACGACATCCTTTTAACAATAAGAAACCTCTAATGAGCCAGGATCAGGATTAGCAAACACCTTCTTTGACTTTTTTGTAATTTCTATGGAAACAGACTTTTGATAATAGTTACAAGTACAAACATGTAAACAGAATATAAATAAAAGCACAAAGATGTTTGGTCAGCATGTCCTCTAGCAGTCTAAGAATATAGCAGCATGTGTAAAGCTTAGCTCACAAATCCCAATCTAACATTTAACAAAACAACCACTTTTCTGAGAGCGTAAAACAAGAAAGCAGGGAAAGATTTAGGTCTAAACACCCTGAAGGTTAAAGATAATCCAGATTCTTAAAAACAAACAGGAGGGGGCCAACAGAATTGCTGTTATGGGTCCAACAGCTCTGTGCCTGTTCTCATTGAGCCTAATCTGTAAAAAGCCAACCAGGAGCTAAAAAAGCCAATGCCTCATAAGAAGAGGAGCCGATAGCCAAAAGAGCTGTCTCTTTTTGATGGTCTGAGACAAATGAGCCGATTCGCTGAAAAGTCCTATCATTAATTGTTGTCACAGAACGGCACGGTCTAAATGCCTTATGAGCTGAACACAGGAAACCCAGGCTGCAGCAGTCACATGCACACAGAAAACCTGCAGCTTGCTGGAGGACAGGTGATCAGAGATGGTGACAGACTGACGAGGAGCAGCTCAGAAAGTAA
Source organism: Hypsolebias longignatus (assembly GCA_031762435.1). Taxonomy (NCBI): domain Eukaryota; kingdom Metazoa; phylum Chordata; class Actinopteri; order Cyprinodontiformes; family Rivulidae; genus Hypsolebias; species Hypsolebias longignatus. The sequence goes on along the minus strand of JARVGV010001153.1, from coordinate 22,106,910 downwards.
AAGGTCAAACCTTGACAGATAGCTGGTTATAGGTTAGAGTTATGTTTGTATTTATGCAGCCATTTTGAACTGTGTTGACTCTAAACTTAAATCAGTTCTAGATGTACATCCACTGATAACTTTCTGAAAGTTTCATTAACATCTGTTCACAAGTTAATGAGATATTTTCTTAACAGATAGATACATGCACACGCAAAACATTGTTGCCTATATTTTACCTGTTGGCAGCAAGAACGAAAAACTATCCCACATTTAAATTGGAGCTGTAGCGCATATTGTATGCATTACTGTATATGTATTAGTGCAAAATCTCACCCTCTGAAAGAGGAAGGAATACTTTCATTCTCCCTCTGACCATTTTCAAATTTCAGACATGTCAACCAAAAATGAAAATATGCAATGTGCAAAACTTGCATTTGCATGCAAATGCCCTGTATGATTTTTTTTTTCGCCCAAAAGCAGCGAAGAGGAACAATCATTTAATGGATGCAGTTTGACATATTGTGCATTTCTGTTCAACTCACTAATCCCTAACAGTGTAATTGTTGGAGTCACACAGGATTGTCAGAGCATGGAAAGGCTGTGGTTAGCTCTCATCTTACACTGTTCAGCTCAGTTCACAGGCATTTCCACAGCATTTTTAGTGTTGCCTTCTCATTAGTTCCTCAGAAGACTTGAGGTGCTATCCTTCCATTTAAGCTGATTATTCAGCTCAAAGAATGGGCTACTGTTCTTCTTTGTGACACACATAAAGGATGCTCTCAAATATAAATTAAGAACTTATATTCAGGGGGAACAAATCCCACAAGGTGAACTTTCAGACAGGTATACGTGAAAAATTAACATTTAGTTTTAAATAAAATTCCATTATACTATCCAGGTGCACTGGAAAATGTTTTATTCAAGGGGGGAGACTGTAATAAAGCTCTAATTAATCCATTACATTAAAGTAATTTAAGATCAAATACATAACTGTCAATGGTTTATTTCTCCTCATAACGCCACATTTTTGAGTATTGTAGGTCATTGTTCCATCGTGTCATAGCGCAGTACTTTCAGGCACTTCAACTGGCCACTGATCTCCAAAGTTTTGTCACAATGGTTAGTAACTGCAAAAGATTAAAGTAATGACCTGCGTAATGCCAAAGCTGGAAACTGAAAATCACACTCTACATTGAATATCATCTTCAATGATAATCAATATAGACTAGAGCATGAGAAGATGTGCCTGTGGTCAGAAGGTCACCAGTTCAGCTCACTGTGCCGACAACACCATCAAAATGTTTGTGGGAAAGATGAAGCACCCACACCTACGTCCACCCTCTTTTACCCCACTCTGGGCACTTAAACAAGGTCCGTTAACCCCCACCATCTGCTCCCCCCACTCCCCTGTATGGCAGCTCTCTGCTCCACACAGAAGACTGTGGTAGCTTGGTGGTCTGTTGTTGCGTCAGGAATGACGTCTGGCATAAAATCAATTGCCAAGTCTTTGTGCAGCTTAGTTCACTGTGGTGGCACCTGAGGAAGGGAGCAGCTGCAAAAAAAAAAAGAAGACACTCTACATCACGTGTCAGACCCAAGGCCCACAGGCCAGATTTGGCCCGCCATGTCATTTTATGTGGCCCGCGAGAGCTTAAAAGTTCTGATTGTCATATAAAAATAAGTCAAAGGGGTGCAATGACAACTAACTTCATTGCCCATAAAGCATGCCGATTATGTTACCCGCGAAGTAACAGCATCCCACCACTAAACTGCAGTTCTTCCACAAGAATATAATTTTCCGAACAAGTGGAACTGAGAAATGCTAACAATGATCCCAAAATGTTCAGTAAGAAAAAAATGGATGCAGATGGAAGGTTATTTCAAGAAAGATGGGAAGTTGAATACATGTTTGTGCTTCAAGAAGAGAAACTGATTTGTCTTTTGTGATATGAGGAAGTGGCGGTCGTCAAAAAGTACGATCTACATCAGCATTTTGACACCAAACACAGAACTAAGTATGCCAAAGTGAGCCTTCAACTCTAATGTTGCTATTTTGGGCCCAGCTCTACTTAAAATTTTTTTTTTTTTTAAACAGGCTGCCTTCAGGTCCAGGCCTCCCTTGCAAAAGAGACCTGTGATCTTAATGGGATATGACTGGTTAAATAAAGGTTAATAAGAAAATTATTGTCTATTGTTGTCTGTACCTCATCTGTGTTCTTTGTTTAAACCAGGTCTCTCTTGTAAATACGTCCTTGAGCCTCAATGTGACTACGCTTTATAAATAAAGGCTGAATGAATTGGAGTAAGCTATCCAAGAGCAACAATGCTTTATATTGTTGCTGAGTCATCCTACAAAATAATTACTCAATATTTTAGACAGCAAAAAAAAAAAAAATCCCTACTTTAAACAAATAGTCAACATAAACAGTTTATACAAATATTTGAGGTTCATTTCATTTCATCTTATTTTCAAGCCTAAGGTTTATGTGGAATCTGAAGCACTTTGGAATTAGCAGAAGAGGGAGGAGTGAAGGAACGCCACTCCTGTGATAATCACACAATTACCAACTTGTCGAGTCACTCTAAAATAAAACAAGATTCTGTTATTAGTAAATCATTGTTAAAAATATCAGAAAGACAATTGAAATACTGACAATGTGACATGTGTACTGATGTGTTACAAGCTTTTATATCTCTATTTTGGACTCTAAGTGATTTGTGTTGATGTACAGTTCACATGAAAAAAGTTATACATCGCTGGAAAAAAAAAAGAGATAACTATGCATTTGAGGTTTTCATCCTTCAGGATGTCCTGTGGCATAAAGTTCATGACTTTGTGAGAGATGTCTACAGTTTTCCTCTTAATCGTTCCATTACTGCAGCACACCCTGAAACAGATTAGAGGAGTTATTTTTGAAAGGGCAGATATGGTCGTCTTCTCTCATCCACCTTAAGGGATACGTTAGAGCAGCGCATATCATTTTCACACCAGCGCAGCAGTAACGAAAACATCAACCTTTGATACTTACTGTACACCACAACAGCAGTGTGAAGAGATTAAATCTGAATACTTGAGCTGTAAATATTAACAAGATATAAATCTCATGAAAACAATTCTGTGTGGGGGTTATGTGAGTGCTTATATTCCTTTGAAGCAGGTCCAGATATTAAAATCATACGACTATGAAAGAATCCTGATGTCAGCACGTTCAGACCATCAGAGGGTCTCCGACTCTTCAATAATTGATAAGAACTAATGGCTTTTATGCTTCTGCTTCTAGCTCTATTTGACATGTAAGGAGATAACGACTGTAAAACGGAGACACTGGTATTATATTCTAATTTTAGAGCTGAAAATGAGTTCTTATTTTATGACATTCACTGACCTGTCTGTTTTTAACGTGACTGCCTATGTCTGAAATATTTAGAGTACAACTGCTTAAGGAGGGCGTTCAGATCTTTTGAGGTAAGGTTCTGTGTAAAGGTGATGAATAATTAATATTTAACCTGTTGCAGATAATGTTTTGAACAATCGCAGTTTTAAGAAACAATTTAATTCTGACTAGATTGATGATTAAAGGTTGTCATGAGTGGGGTCAAGACAAAAGTGGATTCTTGACAAATTTACACAACTCCAACCTCTGCGCATCATAGAAACATATTGTATGAATAGTGTTTATTGTAGAATCATATTGTATTAATAGTGTTTATTGTAGAATCGTATTGTATTAGTGTTTATTGCAGAATCATATTGTATTAATAGTGTTTATTGCAGAAACGTATTGTATTAATAGTGTTTATTGCAGAATAGTATTGTATGAATAGTGTTTATTGCAGAATCGTATTGTATTAATAGTGTTTATTGTAGAATCGTATTGTATTAATAGTGTTTATTGCAGAATAGTATTGTATTAATAGTGTTTATTGCAGAAGCGTATTGTATTAATAGTGTTTATTGTAGAAATGTATTGTATTAATAGTGTTTATTGTAGAATCATATTGTATTAATAGTGTTTATTGTAGAATCGTATTGTATTATAGTGTTTATAGTAGAATTGTATTGTATTAATAGTGTTTATTGCAGAATCATATTGTATTAATAGTGTTTATTGTAGAATCGTGTTGTATTAATAGTGTTTATTGTAGAATCATATTGTATTAATAGTGTTTATTGTAGAATCATATTGTATTAATAGTGTTTATTGCAGAATTGTTTTGTATTAATAGTGTTTATTGTAGAATCGTATAGTATTAATAGTGTTTATTGCAGAATCGTATTGTATTAATAGTGTTTATTGTAGAATCGTATAGTATTAATAGTGTTTATTGCAGAATCATATTGTATAAATAGTGTTTATTGTAGAATCGTATTGTATTAATAGTGTTTATTGCAGAATCGTATTGTATTAAAAGTGTTTATTGTAGAGAGACAAGTGTTTATTGTAGGGGTGGTGGTGCAGAAGTTAGAGAAGGTGGGCCTGTGGTTGGAAGATTGCTGGTTCAACTCCCTGGAGCGACAACATCAAAATATGGGTGGGAAAGGTGAAGCATGCGCACCTGCCTCCACCTTCATTTACCCCACACTGAGCCTTTGAGCAAGGCACTTAACCCCACAACAATCTGCTCCCCCAGGGACCCTAGATAGCAGCTCTCTGCTCCACACAGAGGGTTGTGGTAGCTCGATGGTATGTAGTTGTATCAGGAAGGGCATCCAGCCTAAATACAATTGCCAAGTCTTTGTGTGAGTTAGTTTGCTGAGGCGACCCCTGAAGCAGCCAAATGAAGAAAAAATATTGTAGAGAGATAACGACAATGACTCCAAGATGAAGAGCACAAAGGGCATGAGGTCCAGGCAGAGCTACAAGGGGACATGAGGGCACTGGAACTCAGGAAGACCAGATGTCAGGTCCTCTGGATGGTTTCTTTTTGTTGAAATGTTTCATCTTTCATCTAAAAGACTCCATCAGTGCCAGGAGCCACAACAAACTCAGTCTTACAAATAGCACCTTCACATACAGTAGCGGGTTAACCAGTTTGATGGTGCTCAGATGGTTTCTGCAGTCCGCCCTCTCCCCCGCCAACTTACTTGAGGAAGTCCAGGCTAAAGTGGTTCAAAATATCCTGATTCATGCTCAGTAATCCAGGTAGAAAAATCCAACAAAGTTAAGTCATATAGCCATAGAGTATTTGTTAAAGATCATAAGAAGTCGTCATTGGGTCAGAGTTAATCTTACGTAGAGATTACACAAGGGCTGTACTATTTAGTAACCAACAGTCCAATACTGAGTTCTGGTTTGACACTGCGTCAAACATTGTAGGGAGCTCATTAGCTGGATCAGGAAGAGCCGGGACCATTAAGCTCCACCTGCCACTCAAGTGCTGCAAGAGAAATGACAACAGACAAACAAACAGGAACTGGAATATTCACAGTATCTCCCTCTCAAGAATCACCTCTCAACGATCTACCAGTAGGTATTTTTTGAGGGTGAGTATGATAAAAGCATGAGATTAGACTGGTGTCCAGAATTAATGACTGATAGATCCATTACCTTTCTTTAGGGACATAATCCTCCTAGTCTAAGATGGAACAGTTTCTGTTAAATCTTGGACACATTTGGCGGGAAAATCATAATACAGTACAGTATTTCAGCTTGTAATGTGAAATTTAAAATTGTGTAAACTTTATTTTAAAAAAGATCATAAAAGATCAGATTCAAACCCTGTTTTCCCAAATTGAGTTTGTTTGTAGAGGTATCTACAACAGGTAACATGTTCATTGTTAATAATCTTTCCACAAACCTCTACTCTGAGAAATTTAAACTACCCCTTTAAGATCAAAATCCCTTATAAAATGTTGTAGTTGTGGCTTGTTCATTTTATCGTTTACATTAGTTTTAAATTTGCTTCCACCGCTTCTGTTCTCTGGACAACAGTTCCAGCAGAACAAAAAAGTGAACTTTTAATACTTGACCCAACAATTTTCAGTCAGGTCATGTGGACTGTCCAGATGACCTGACTGAAAATTGTTGGATTGTATACCTGGATTGTTGAGCATGGACTTTGTTGGTTTTATGGCTTGACTTCTGTAAGTAAAATTTTATTTAACCTCTGTGATCTCATTCTTGATCAGCTGTGGTGTTGTGTGGGCTGTTTAGAATGCAACAAACACACAGTATGGATTCATGCACATTTTTTAATTTTCTTTTGTTGTTGTTAATGCGTGGGTAACAATGCTCGAATTTACAGTAAATACTTCAGTCAGGCATAGCTGATTATTACTCTGATGTTTTTGCTTTGCAGCACAGTAGTATACAGCAGTGGCAGCTTACTGCCTTTTGTTTTCCTTCAGAAGATACACATCTAATCAGACATCTCTCAATTTCACAAACAGCATCAAAATGCCTTGAGCTGGAAAGTCTTCATTTTTAATAAACCAGATTCTTTTCAGCAGATGTTTTAATTTTAACAATAAAAAAGTAAAACAAATCAAAGAAAAATGTACACAGAGCATCGGTCAAAAGTTTGATGCACCTGCTACAAACTTTAGAGGGGTTTTGTAGAGATTTACCCAGAAATGATGACATGAGTAAGACTCTTGTCACCACTGAAAATTTAACCCTCCATCAAGCCATGCAGAATTCTTTGGGCTGTATCCCATCTCAGCTCAGACTGTTTTCTACTTTTATGTCTGAATTTCTCCAGCAAATGACACAGACGTTCTGGGGTTGATGTATTCGGCTGCCGGTGCCTTGTGTCTGTGTGTACATGTGATAAGGCAGATGGTTGTTAAACATGGCTGACATTAGTCAGAGGTGGGGGCTGAGATTGAGGTGAGGCAGTCTAAACAGATCTGCGCTAATGGCTCCGTCCCTCTGTGTCTGCTGTGTACTGAAGCCCAGAGATAGCTGCGGACCCTCCTCCTGGAGTGCTGCTCCAAGAAAATTACAGGCAGATAACTGATGAGAGGCTTTAAAATTTGTCAGCTCATCCAATATAACAACAGGGCCATTAGTCTTTTTTTTTCACGGCAAGCATTAAGCTCGTATTAAATTTAGCTTTTATTTATTTGTCCTCACTTGAAACTCTGGTAGAAGCAGCAACATTACTGGAAAGGCACAGTTTGAATTTTTTGAAGCAGCTGTGAGTAATCAGTATTGTAGGTGCAGGAGACAGCAGTCAGAGCAAACTCAATATTTTCCATGAGGTATTATCATGAGGAAATGAAGCTAACAGCTATATGGATCATATAAAACAGGTCAAACTTTTTAACATATATATTTTTTTAACATCCAACAAAGTTAGATGTCATATCCTGATCCATCAGGATATAGTTTTAACAGTTTTAGCAAATACAGTATTGGGCATTTTTGTGACTTTGATTTTCATTATAGAGATTCATTAGGTATAGAGTAATACAATATTTACCTCAAAATAATAGCCACGTTATCACATGCACAAAGGTGACTGTATTAAAAGGTAAGCACAAAGCTTCTTGCATAAAAAACAAAATGTTTTTTTTTTTTTTTTTAAATCCAACAGATTTAGTTTTCTTTGATTCAATTGACCAGGGTTAAAATCCCGGATGTGTCTGCACCAGGCATGTTCCTCCTCGTGTATTCTAGGTGGAGCAGTGGGCAGACAGGTGGTCTCATCAATAGTTCCTGACACCAGCTCTCTTCCTGACTCAGGAGTCTCACCTGTTCTCAGTTACTTATCAGTCCATCTGCTCCTTAAGATCAGCTCAGACCTCATCTTATCACTGGGTCATACCACCGCATCATTTATTATTGTGGCCATCTTTTGCTAAAGTTTGTTGTTGTTGTTGTTTTTACTTTTTGTGATTGTAAGAATTTTGTACTTGCTTTCAACTCTTGATCTCTCTATGCAGAACCAACCTTGAACTCCTTGAGGACTGGTGGACTGATGAACTCTTTCTATCCCCTGAATACCTTTGAAATCACATACTCAAACAAGCTAACCCTCATCACAATAATACTCAATAAATCCACTCTGCATCGCTCCACTGTATCTTTCATCTGCACATCTGGACCCTCCAGGAACTTGGATCATGCTCAAGATCATCCATTCATCTATTTCCTTTATCACTGTTCCTTTATGAGTCATGGAGGAGCTGTTGCCTATTCCCAGCATTCACTGTGTGAGATGTGGGGTACACTCTGGACAGGTTGCAAGTCCAACACAGGGCCACATGAGAAATTAGATTCATAAAACCATTCCCATGCTCACTCAGGCCTAGGGACAAATTTCAGTCACCAATAAACCATAAATGCATGTTTTGAGTCTGTGGAAGGAAACTGGAATATCTGAAGAAAATCCATGAATACATTGGGGAGCATATGCAAACTGATGACAGCTGTTATGCTGAGCTCACTAATCATGTAAGTTTTACTATTATATGTTTATCTCTCATCCAAGAGGGTTTTTTTTGAACACCTGAGTACAGTCACCATTGTGCATGCTATAATGGTTAGCAACTTCAAAATTGTTTTAAGAACATTTGTTCATTGCATAACAGGAAGTTTTACAAGCACATGCTACTTATATTTGGCAGCAATAGACATCTGCTAGAAACAATCTAGTTTTATGGGGGAGTGGTGGCGCAGTGGTTAGACGGTGGGCTTGTGATTGGAAGATCGCCGGTTCAAACCCCGGTACCGACAACATCATTCGCACCACTCTGGGCCCCTGAGCAAGGCCCTTAACCCCCACCATCTGCTCCCTAACAGGTCTCTCTTGAAAATGAGTTCTCGTGGCTCAATGAGACTAACCTGGATAAATAAAGGTAAAATGAAAAAAAAAAAAAGATGTTATAAGATGCCCCAGTTCCATTTGGAAAGGAAAAGACAATATAAGAAAAGTCATGCCAATTGAAACATGTTGGGTCCCTGATGAAACCACCTACACAGCAGTTAGTTGGCTGGGTGTAATAGACCACCTCCCCAGAAGGAAAGAGCAACCAAGGGAGGAGGTGGTAAATCTGTTAATTCAACAATCCAGAATTGGACCCTACAAACCAGCCCTAGTTGTTCGAAAAAAGCTGGTAAAATTAGATCGACCAAGAAAATACTTTTCAGCCTTCAGAAACAGCACAATAAACTATTATAGCTCATGTGTAAAGACTTACAGGACACCAGATCTCACCAGAGCAAGCCACAGATTTCCCGGTTTTATAGTGATAAGCGACCCATTTGGGTTACCATTCAACCCAAGTCCGATAGAAACACCATGGATCTTCAATGTAGTTCAAATAGAGATACAGGGACTCCAGGTTATAGTTAAATGGGGCCCGAAATATGCAGAGCCACACCAGAAGGAGTATTGTGAGGTCTCCATAGGAGAACTGATAATCTGGGCCACGAGCCCAACCCTGAGGACGAAGATAAACCAAAGAGTATGTGATCCAGAGAGGGTGGTAGTTGAAAATACCAGGCTGCCCATATGCATGCTGTATGACCGAGTCTGGACACCTGCCAATGACTGGGGGGATTTCCCTGTACAGCTAGGATACCGGACAAAGGTGTCTTACAGAGGGCATCCCTGATCAGCATGATAACAGCAATGGTGGAGTGGGGCGTGCATTATGACATGTATGCTATTAAGCTGAGAGAGAAACTCAAGCAAGCAGTGCAAGACGCCGTGGACCATTACTTCAGAGGAGAATCTTTGCCTTGCAATCGTGAAAAACCCCTTAACCCAACAAGGGACCCTCAGCGGGAGCCTTCATGCTGGGAAGTCTTTCAGTGGAAGTGGGTGTGGCGAGGGCTACAACCAGACTTGCACCATCCTTCACCCCTTAGTGCGGAGCTCTATAAGGGACGAGTGATAAGAGGAAAGGATAGAGCTCCGAGATGAATCAAACGTGAATCCCCCATACTTCTGGCCAACCCAAAGAAAAAGTACTCGATGTTGTCATGGCTGCTTACATCCCCCGACGAGGACCTGTAAAGAAAGAAGACATCATAGATCCAAAACCAATTGAAGATGAGGTAACCAATGCGTTAATCCAGTATAACCAATCGGGCCCAACAATACCAGCTCTCATAATTCTGGACAGCATAGTATGGCTTGACAAACCAGAATTTGACTTTTCCTTGTGGGAAAATTGTACTAAAAACTATTTTTATACAAATAGCCAATATACCAGAAAACCTCGCCTGGATGAACCACAAAAAGAGCACCGTCTAAAACCAACACACCTCCCGCACTATAAACGCTCCATATGGCCCTGTCCATCGACATCCCCGTGGATATTCAATGTGGTCTACCTGACCATAGTGGGCATAGAGATCAAGCTCAAATGGGAACCAAATTATCGCGAACCATACCAGAGCCGAGTCTGCGAAATCTCCGTGGGAGGAACAAGAATTTGGACTACCAGCCCATCCATGGTCAATGGGGGGGTGGGAGGCCTTGGGGGTTTCCTGGGGCGGGGCTGGCGCTGCGCTGTCCCTGGGGCGTTTGGGCCCCCGGAGCTTGACCCTTGGGTGTCGTGGTTGGCCCGCTGGCCGGGGTGGCTGTCGGGGCCTGGGGGGTGGTCGGCTGGGGGCGTGTGTTTGGTTGCGGGCAGTGTATGTGGGAGTGGTCG
>JARVGV010001153.1:22051530-22071450 GCA_031762435.1 Hypsolebias longignatus | reverse complement strand
TATTTATTTATTTATTTATTTATTTATTTATTTATTTATTTATTTATTTATTTATTTATTTATTTATTTATTTTTGGATGGGCTAACAACTTCATGCTGCCAAAGTGTTTAGCCTCATCACACCCAGGTGCTCACATAGCTGTACAATACTTGGGGGTGGGGGGCTCAATGAGACTACCTGTATAAATAAAGGCGGAAAAAAAAATCTGACCAATGAAATTAGTGAACAGGCCACTGTGGATTAATGAAACTTGGTTTCAACGGTCCACTGCAGAGGGGTGGAAACTTTGTTCCCCCGTATTACAAACACTGTTCAGAAGAAAACATGCCGTGTGTATTTGTGCGTGACCAGTTTGTGACCAGTATGTGACCAGTATTGTAGCATTCTGCTGTGGCTGACTGTCAGTCACATCATGGCCTCAAGGAGGAGCTTATTGTTAATCATTTTGGTGATTAGCATGTTCTTGTTAGGCTAGTTTATATGTTCATTATGTGTTAGTTTGTGTTGGGCCATTCAGAGGAACCATGAGTGAGCGAGGTAGTTGTCATGAAGACCTGTGGGCTTCACCCCTGTCTGTGTGTGGTGAACAGTGAGATAAAGTCTAGAAATCACTGTGTGCTGGTTGATTCTTGATCTGCAACAAGAGCTGCACATCTCTCCCAGTAGCTGTGTGCTGCCATGCTGCAGTATTTATTAAAACTTTTACAATTCTTTATTAATTTTGTTATGTAGTTTGTGTATTACAGATTAGAATAATTACGTAGTTATTCATTTTGTTATGTAATTTGAAGGTTATCATTGTTTGAACAAATTGTGAAATAAGGGGCAGGTATAATAAGATTTCTTCTTCTTTCTGCTCCTTTCATTTTATCCTATTTTGTCTTCTTGTATCTAATGAAACTGTTTTGTATTGTTCTTATAAAATGAATAAATAAACATCAAATCAAATCAAAACCATTTATCCCTTACATCTGAAATAATGAGTCAGACCAGGAGGTCATAATGTTGTCATCATGAGATACGCAGAGTTTAAAGAAGAGTAAACCTCCAGCAGCGTCACGTCGTGCGGCGAGGCGCAGCGCATCATGCAAACAGCACAACAGCTGAAATAAGACCAGCTTAATGCACAGGCTGCTTTGTGCTTTTAACTTTTAGAGGTTCTTCTTTTTCTCCTCAGGCACTGAACTCTCCTCATTAGACTCCTCTGGCTCAGAAATCCTCGTGCATATCGCTGAGATCTCTCTAAGCCTCTTTCCCATCCTCCAATAAAACTGATGCTTTCTCGCTGACTTTGAAGAAGTCATGGATCAGAGGGGCTTGATTTTCTCACAATTTTTCATTCCACTTTTTTTTATTTCTTTTGGGTACTTTTTTTTGTTTTTATTCTAAGGAGTAAACGGTTCATCCGTTTCAGTTGTTCTGTGTGTTGATTGATGAAAAGAAAACATATTCATTTTTTTGAATCTGTGCTAATAACTCCCAGTCAGGATAAGATATTTTGTTTATTCACAAGTATTTTGTCAGTTAGTATTAATTCAGTGTAAGATGCAATTAAAGGGATAGTCTGGTCATTTGTGAAGCAACGTCCCATCTAATAATTATCATCAGCTGTGACATCAGTCGTAGGACACAGAGTGTGGAGGAAAGGGCAGAAGTTTACATCCAGGCTAATGGCTAGCCAAACAAGAGCTGTTTTGTCTGTTTTGTCAGGCTTGTGAAACAGCTTTCTCAGAAATTACGTGCCGGTGTGAAAGAACGCTACATTAGCTGTTTCTTTTGTTGTTGAGACGTTTCGTCCTGGTGGCTCCTCAGACTGAAGAAGCCCTTCGGATGAAGGATGAAACGTCTCAGCAACAAATGAAACCATCCAGATGACCCAACTGCTTGATTTATACCTGCTGAGCATGAATTTTGGTGCCACACCAGCTGATTTTAAACCTCAACATTTTCTCATTTTACTGTTTGTTAGTTCGTTGATGTTTTCTCATCCTAACAACTTCTATTTTACTTTGCCTGTTTTTTTAAATCTTCTGCCTTTTGGCTGCTCCCTTCTTCAGAGGTTGCCACAGTGAGCTAACTCGTGCAAACATTTGGCAATCATTTTTACGTCTGACACCCTTTCTGACACAAGCACCAACCACTGAGCTGTAGCTCACATGTGTAGCTGCCATCTGTGACATAATCTGTCCTTTTTGTCCTTTTTATTTGTGTTTATCTTGTCTTTATTTCCTTTCCTGATCCTTGTGTTTGACTCTGTTCCTAGTGTGTGTTTCCCTCTTTTGGTCTGTCCCAGCTATTGCTCCCTCATGTAATTAGCTTCTGCCACCACCTGTTGTGTGCGTATACAAGTCTGCCTCTCCTGCTCCTTGTTATCTGGGCGTCGTCCCACGAAGGCTCCATGTTCCGGTTACCTGTTCTGCACCATGTCCTGGTTTTGTCTCCCTTTGTGTTGTCGTGGTTCAAGTTGTTGCTGCCACGTCAGTTCTTTTGTTTATTTTTTATTAAATAACTTTTACTTTTAAACCTGATTCCTCCGAGTCCTCCATGAATTTTGGGTTCAACCACCACCAGATCGTTACAATCTGGGCACCTGGGGGGGGGGGGCAGATGTGGGATAAAAGAGCATTTCTCAAGGAACCAGAGTTAGGCAAATGAGGGTGGAGGCAGGTGTAGCTGCTTCAGCTTTCCCACCCGTATTTTTAATGTAACAATCGGGTTTCAAACCGGCAACTTCACCTTCTCTGTGCTACCAATCCTCTCGTCCCTATTACTATATGTTACTACAACAATGTGCAAATCATATATGTGTATCTGGTGTTGAGGCCAGTGATGTATCAATACGCCTGATCAGCACATCCAGTCAGTTCTAAAGTTTGCTCAACTTCTGGCAGACTGATACTTTCACAACCTCAGCACCACTGATGTACACAGTCTACACTCAGCGCACACTAGAATAATAACACTTTAACTTTTTTACAACAGCTTTCATTTTATTATGACTTTTGTTGTGCAATAATTATTACAGTGAACAGTCGTGCATCTTTGTTTGAATACTGTACCTGTGAGAAAATATCCATTTGTTTCAGGCCCTGCAGGGCAGTAAAACAGTTCTAGTAATTTGTGCACCAAAGCAGATTTGAAAGAAGGAACATATTTATTTATGTTGGGCCGCTTGAACATGGCAATAAAAAGCTCACAATGTAATAAATTAAAAGAATATGAGGTTGACTGTGAATCTGTTTGAGCCTCCTCTTCCTTGGTTTCCCACCTACACTTGTATCTCTCCTCCCTCTCAAACTCGGGCCCTCGCTGCCGTAAGACGGTTCACATTTTATTACGCCTTTCTGTCTTTCTTCACACCAGTTTAAGCGTGTAGCAGGTTGCGCTGCTACTCTTTGACTCAGATATTGAGAGTTGTCTGACGTCCCACAGGGCTCAGTAAGAGAGAAAATAGAATCACAAAGACAAAGATAAATAAACAAATAAATAAGGTTGTGCTTCAGCTCAAAGTGGAGCTGCTCTGCAGATTTTTTGGCTGCAGGCATAAAATAAATCTGATTTAGCCACACAGAAATTAATGCGGGTATATTTAGTTAATAATTGATGCATCATAACCTCCAGTTATTTTTTTCATATTTTACTTACAACCTATTAGGTCAGGTTTAAGGATATGGGACTGTCCAGTGTTAAAAACTGGCTAATAAATGGCTTTATTATCAAAAACAAACAAACCAAAAAAAAAAAAAAAAAAAATCTCAAGTCTTTTTAAACCAATAACTGGTTCCAGCTGTGTTTATCTGACTTAACATTTTCCTTTGAAAATGTACTAAAATGAACTATAACTGACAGTCCACATTTTTATAGCATTGATTAAACACACACACACACACACACACACGCACGCACGCACGCATGCACGCACGCACGCACGAATGCACGCACGCACGCACGCACGCACACACACATACACAAAAACAGCATTTCCTGAAAGTAAGCATTTCTTTGTATGTTTTGCATGCTAAGGATTTAAATTATGTGTGATTTGTTAGTGAACAGATTATAATGTGTGTTTGGAATGACTCTCAGCCACAACCTAACCACATTTTAGCCGTTTATTTGGAAAAAAATGATAGAGCAAAAGCATTTTATGTGTTCAGGTCAGTTAGCTGTGGCAGGCATCTTGAATCTGGCTGACTCCAAATGTAAAACAGGTATAAATGTACATACAGTGATTACATTCTGAGAGTTTCATAATAAATCTGTCCAGTGGTTCATAAGATATTTTGCTGAAAGGAAAACAAACAAACAAACAAACAAACAAACAAATAAATAAATAAATAAATAAATAAATAAATAAATAAATAAATAAATAAAACCCACATATATGTATAAACATGTTCTCTGGCAGCAGGCAAAAAAGACATTTGGTTCATTCAAGGTTGAAATGAGATAAACATGACCTCAAACAATCAACTTGTGTTTTTTCTTTCACAAGAGGCAAGCCAAAGGCTGTTCGAGTGTAAAAACTATATCCAGTCAATAATTTGATAACTTACAGAACAGCAAGAACTTTATTACTTTAGCGTTTTAGTTTCATTAAGGTTTGCAGACATTTACTTAATGCACAGCTCCCCTCCCTTGCCCTCCAAGATAGCTTCTCCAGAGTGAGCGAGTATCTAACCTGCAGCAGACAGCAGTCAGAATAATATCCGTTTGAAGAATCAGGGTGTAATTTTTAAAGAAGGGTCAAGCCAACAACCTCATATTTAAAAGCTCTTCCATCTAAAGCCAGTCAATACAAATTTCAGAATGATTCTTTCTCTGTTGTGAAACTTTAAAAATGTGCCTCTTCTTCTTCAGACAGTTGTTTACATGGACATCAATTCCAAAAACTACCTGTGCTGGAGCACAATCTGTAGTTTGATTCAACGTGGTAAACATTTCCAGTCTGCATAACTACCTCATGCAAAAATAACTAGCGACATTGCATTTCCTGTGTGAATGCTTATTGCTGAAGAACTTGCTGAAAAACAGCTGAAAATAGCTAAATACATGCTGAAATGTAGCTGAACTGTAGCTGAAATGGAAGAACAAGCCAACGTTAGCAAAACAAAGCAGAAAAAAAATCACATTTGCTGAATTAGATTTAAATAAGCAGAAATGAGCCCAAAAATTAGAAAATTCGCAAAAAAAAGCTGAAATTAGAAAAAAAAAAATGGCTGAAAAGTAGCTGAAAAAGCCAAAATATGCTCAAATTACCTGAAGGAAGTGGAAGGAGCTAATATGAGCTAAAAATGTGGAATTAGATGAAAAAAGCAAAATTTTGCACAAAAGCAGCTAAAACTGCAATAATAGAAAAAGCTAAAACTAGCAGAAATAAACTGAAAGGAACAAGATGAAATTAGTAGAAAGAAATGAAGTATGCTGAAAGTAGCAGAAATTACCACAAAAACTTGTATTTATCTGAAATCAATTTAAATTAGCTAAGAAATGCTAAAAAGTTAGCTGAAAAAGGTCAAACAATCTTAAATTAGCAGAAGGACGTAAAGATGACACATTTTTGCCCAGTTAGACTGAAAGAAGCAGAAATGAGCACAAAAGTGGAAATTATCAGAAAAAATATGAAATTTAAAAAGAACAGTACAAAGTATAGCTAAAAATCAGAATGAAGCTAAAATTACCTGAAGGAAGTGGAGAGAGCACATCTTTCCTGAATTAGGCTGTGAAAAATAGAAATGAGCACAATAATGTGGAATTGCTGAACAAGCAAAAATTAGCTAAATGGCAGCTGAAATAGCAGAAAATGTTGAAACTTGCTGAAATAAGCTGACAGGAGCATAACAAGCTGAAAATAGCAGAAATAAGTTAGAAGAAGCACAAAAATGTTGTAAACAAAAGCTGAAAGGTGCAGAAAACAAATGAAAAACAAAAAAAAACAAACAAAAAAATGCAGCTGATATTATCTGAAAGTAGCTGAAAAAGTTTGACTTTGCACAAGGAAGCAAAAAGAAGCTGAACCAGAACAAACGTGAAAGGAGCAGGAAAAGGTTGTAAACAAATCTAAAGGTCTGAAGGATGTAAAATAAGCTCCATTCAATTTCTATGAGGAAAAAAAAAAACTGTCAGAAAATGTTAAATATTTCAAAAAGCTAAAGTTGCACCAATACTGAGTCATAACAGGATTGTCCTGAACAAGCTGAACATTTTGATTTATGAGTTGCTGAAATAGCACAAAAATTGTGGAACCAGAAAGATGCCGGAAAAAGCGTGGCTCTTGTATTAAAATGTATCATCTATAACCTGAACAGTTAATTTATGTGTAATTTGTATTTGCCAAAATACTGTCAGGAGGGTCTGTTGACGCTTTTCATTTTGTTAAATGTGAACTCCATCAACAACACATTGGAAATGCCTGTTAGCAACATGTCAAATAAATCTGCTAGTTCATTTGAAACACCACAAGTGGAAATCACTGCCATTCATTAAAGTTGTGAAAAAACAAAGATACAGTATTAAATTCTGGATTTTTCACTTTTTTTTTTTTCTTTTGGAAAAGCCTGACTGTACAGAAACAGTTGCTTTTTTGAAATCTATCATTAAGAGCATTAAGCCTTAAAATGAACTGACTATAGTTTTAATTGTTATATGAAGAATTGCCTGATTGTTGCTTCATATTACGTTAAAACAAGGGAGAGATGAAAGAAATGCTCAATGCTCTTTCTGCCTAATTGTCTCAAGCTGAAAAACAAAACAACATTCAGTCATTTCTACAAATTAGCCTTAAAGAGCATAAAAGTAAAGAACATTGCACTTGATGCTGGTTTTCATTGTCAGCGCTCAGCTTTTTATTTCAGCTCCACTGGAGTCAGACCAGTGAGGGAAGGATTTTGGGACTGGGCAGCCAAGTGAAGATTTGTGGCTCATCTGACAGCAGGAACAAGCTCGACAAAGCTTTAATCTGTGGCGCTGTCTCGTAACTCTGCTCTGACTGATAATGAATCCACTCGCTGGGCTCTAGCAGCACCCTGGATGATTTTCTGGGCGTTAAGCTACATTTCCTGGTTGAGCTAATACAGGCAGAAAGGTAAAAAAAAAGTGTTCAAATCTCAGCCAGGGGATGAAGGTTAAGATGGTTTTTAAATGTCATTGAAGTGAATCATCCATATTTGTTTTCTGTTGAGAATGCCTGGACATGAAATGAAATCTGTATTATAATGATTCATATTGTCTATTAAAACCTTTGTTTAATTTTGAGCACATCTAGTTCTTTACGACTCACGTCTCACACCTCAACATGGTGTTAAAGAAGATAAAACACACATTCTTACACGGCAGGAAGGGACTGTTGTTCTGATTCGATGTGTAAAACTGTGTGGGTTGCTTTGATATTTCAGATGAAGGTTTGGTTTTTCTCCAGCATTTGTTGTTTAAGCAAAATATGCTGCCGTGTCTTTAGAAAGTTATTGAGAAAAACCAACATGTTATAGGTTGAGCAAAGAAAGTGAGATACTGCACATTTGATTGTAATTCAAAGGAATGGTGTACCTTTTTTATTCAAAAAATCTCAAGGTGGAAAACAGAATTAGTAAAAATCATTAAACAATATATACGGTATATGTATATTGCAGATCTATTTAGACTCTTGTTTTGTATTTAAATAAAAGCCTAGCCTCTCATAGTGAAGGAGTGTATATTTCTTGTTATGCCATATAGAATTATAAGCTCATCTTAAGTTGAGAAATGACAAAGATTTGTTAGTAAACCATAAAAAACAACAATACTTAATCTCTTGTTATATTGTGATATTTTAACTGATCATCTCTTAGTGCTTGGAGTTTGTATAGTGAGCAGCTGTCAGCTACTACCGCACAACAGTTTAACTTAATATGTACAAAATCTACTGAGGAGTAGCCATTTTTTGTGTCGGCTAAGGTGGATAACCTGTGGCGGCCATCTTAAATTGACTTGACTACAGCCAGTTATTACTTTTTCAAGAGTCTCACTGAGATATTTCCAGTAGTTTAAAATATCCAACAATGTTCAGTCAGGTCATCTGGTTGGTTTCTTTTTTTGTTGTTGTTGTTGTTGTTGAGGTGTTTTGTCCTTCATCCAAAGGACTTCTTCAGTCTGTGGAGCCACCAAACAAACTGATTCCCACTGACAGCATACTCCATACTGAAAAAAAAAAAAAAAAAACAAAAAAAAAAACAGTTTGCTGGTGCTAAGATGGCCTCTGGGGCCCTCCCTCTCCCCTGTCAACTCCTCTGAGACAGTCATGCCACAGTGGTTCAAAACACCAAAGTTCATGCTCAAGTCAAGGTCACTCTCTAGTTTATAATATATTTTGCTATTACTCCAAATGTTTTTGGTAAAGTTTTCAGCAAAAATCTTAAATTACGTGTTGCGGACAATGTTCAGCAACTACCACACCACATTTTAACTCAATATCTATAAAAAACAATTAATCACAGTATAGCCATTTTTGATATTTAAGGTCAGCTGACTGTGACAGCCATCTTGAACTGGTCTGACTACAAACGTGAATCAGTTGTGGAAGTCAACCCAGTGATTACTTTCTAAATATTTCAATCAAATCCCTCCAGTGATTCACAGACGGACAACTAAACACAAACATTGAGACGATGATGACACACATGACTGTTTTCAGTTTTAAAAGGTTTATAAAGTGGTTCTATTTCCTGGCCTGAATTTTGAGAAACCAAATAAGTAACTGTGTTTCTCTCATTCAGATCATTATTGCGAACATACTGTAGCAGCCTGAGGAATGAAGCTGTTGCACATTCTGGTTGTTCTTGATGGAGTGATCTCTCCTTTCAGATGGCAGGAGATTAGACAGCTCGTGGAAAGCATGAGAGAGATCTCACAAACACCGAGCGCCCCCCCCCCACCCCCCATCTCTTCTTGAAAACAGTCTCTGAGGAGGAGAGTGAGACTCATGAATCTTTCAGCCATTCTCACCACATGCTGCAGAGTCTTCTGGTCAGTTATGCTACAGCTGTGTTACCAAGATGTGATGCAGCGTGTCAGGATATTCCCGGGGGGTGGGGGTGTGTGGGGGGGGGTGAGGTTGGGGGGCTCAAAAAAGGTGGTATGAGCTGAAGGTTGGGGGTGGAGTGGAGGATTCTCACTTGTTTTAGTCTCATGAGAAAACGTGCTAAGTTACCTGGACCCTGATATTTCTTTGGTTCCAATTTTGTGAATGCAGAGTCAACATTAAAAAAAAACAAAAATCATTGGTTTAGTTGAAATCTGCATCCTCATACTTACCAGTATGCTTCTGTTAGACTTATTAAGCTACTTTTAGCTCTTAGCCAAGATTTACCTAATTTTAGCTTATACATATGGTTCTGGTAGCTTTAGCATTTAGCTATGGATTTGCTAATTTGAGCTTTATCTAGACTATGGTTTTGCTCATTTTAGCATTTAGCTACATCTTAGCAACCTTTAGCTTTTAGTTCGGTTTTGCTCCTTTTAGTATCTGTTCTGGTTGTTTAACAATTCAGTTTCAGCTTCTTTCAACAAACTTCAGCTGAGTCATTCAGCACTCAGAAATCAAAGTAGTATTTTCTGCAAAAAAAAACCAACTAATTTCTCAGTTGGATAATGAGAGCTGGAGAGGTAAATGTGGGGATGAACTGTCGGTATTGTGCAGCAGACAATTTAGCCCCAAAGAGTCCTTACAGAAAGTCGTATCCCTTTTTTAATTCTGTCACAAACTGTATACTGTATTTCCTTTCAAGCAACAGTGAGTTATGAGGTGACAAACCTCCATCGAGGCTGTTGACTTTCTTGACTCTGTCCCTGAGGAATAAAAACACATTTCCATGACTGTAGGTCACCAAAATAACATTATGCACACTGCAGTGTTGGTAATAAAGATATGGATGTCACATAACCCTTGCTGAGTCACAGCCGCACTTTTCTTGTAACAGGCTGGCTGATTTCATGTGTGGCGTCAATGGAGGGCTTTCAGACCCCTGAGCTGTCAAACACCTTTTAATGAGACATTTCTTTCTTGATTTTGTTACAGAGTGAGTGCCGCCCTGACGGTTGTTCTTTTGGGATGTTCTTCCATCTCCACTATGGCTTTTATTCATTTGATTTATTCATTTATTCATCATGCTTTCTGTGACATTAAGGCCTGTTGCCCATAGTTATTCAGTTTGAGTAGTTGCTTGTCTGTAGTTTCAAACTTCATCCATTTTCTATTCCTAAAAATACTGATTCCATATTTATTTCTTACTATAATATTGTGCACTTTAAAACATTTTCCCAGTACTAAGACCGCGCCATATTAAACTCCTTAGTCACGTTTATATAGCCCCTAAAATTCAGATGTTTGTTCATCCTGACTTATTTGTTTTGGTACCACTTTACAATAGGCTCCCCTTATGCCTAATATGCCTAATCTGATGCCTAATAGTTATGTTACTAATTCCTGTATAAACACTTTATAAATCATTATAACTGCTTATTATGCATTAATTAAGGGTGGCAGAGAAACAAAACGGATCAGTTTGTTGCCAAATAGTGAGTCAAATCTGTTCGCCTTGATCCTTTTCATCTAGAGTTGTTATATTAAACATTTCAGACCAAGTTACTGCCTTATAAGCACAATAAGCATTTGTAAACCTAATTTTTTAGGATATAATATTAGTTGTAGATACTTATACAGGTGGTCCTCGACTTACGGCATCATCGACTTACGGCGTTCCGTACTTACGGCGCCGCCCCCAGTGATGTCATCACACCTTATGTTGTCTTTTTTATGCAGCATTTGTTTTTTTTTTTTTTTGTTTGTTTGTTTTTTTTAGGGTATTTTGTTAGCTAACTGCTTAGAAACACATTAAAACACATTAAAACAGCCGTTCTAAGTTGTTTTACATTGAAAAAACGGGTTTAAAAAGTTTAGTTTCAGTTTCGGTTTAAGGCTAAAATCCGCGTTTACGGCCGCCACGTGTGTGCAGTTTCGGTTTAAGGCTAAATCGGTTTACGGCCGAGCCGTTAGAACGGATCTCGGCCGTAAACCGGGGACTACCTGTATATTGAACTGCACTATTTACAAGGAGGTCTGGAACACTTGAAGGAGGGAGAAAACATGATGAGTCCAGGACCATAGGAGACTTTATGGTGAATCTCAGGTTGTAGAAGTGGAAAGTGGAAACCTTGACGCATTGAGGAGATAAGTGGTTCCAGGTAAGTAGTCGGGCTGGTGGTAGAAATGTGACTGAAGGGGATGGTTCCTTTGCAGGCACAAGGACGTATGAGGTATCCAAGGTTGGAGACTCAGGAGGCAGGCGCTGGGAGCATGAGGCAGAAGGCTGACAGTAAATAGCAAGTGGCATGTAATGCTCCAGCAAGGAAGGGAACTCTCCAGCTGTCCTTTATACTCCCGGAGCTCATTAGGAAGATCACCCACAGCTGCTGCTCACTGGTGCCACCCAGCAACCAGGAACCTGGGAAAACATCTGAATCTCTACAGTAGCAGACTGCTCTGTTGGAGGTTTCTTCCTGTTAACAAGGAGACATTTCTTTCCACTGTCACCAATCTGCTGCTCAGGATGGGACTACCACAAAAGCTTTAATGCAATCTGCTGGCTTCCTTAAATAGGTAACTTGTAATAATTATTATTTTCAAATGTATGTGAATGTTTTTGTACAGGATTGATTGAAGGATTTTTTTATTGTCATACCAGCTCACTTTTACATGTTTGTGGTACGAAATTCGGACTCAGGTCCCAGATCGAGAAGCCTAACAAATAACAAATAAATAAATACAAAAGAGTACAAATATATATATAATAAATTAATTTTTTTAAGTACAGTACAGTGTCCTGAAATGACTTGTTGTTGCTGAGTTGGATTAATTTAAAAGTCCCAGATTCTGTTGGGGTCCGCAGCACACTGCTCAGTGTTCTCAAGAGAAAGAAGTGTATAATAAAAAGACTGAATGAGTCACTCTATAAATTCTGGTTATCTGTCACCAGCTCCTTGTTTGTCTGACTGATCCAGGTTGGAACCATCTTTTTCCCTTGTTAATGTGAGCCTTCACTTTCACTGAGCTGAGAACACACAGCTGAGATAAGGGCTCCAGTCGGTGGTGAAACCAGTGAGAAAACATGGTGGACGGAGCCATCTGGACAGCTTTTCTCCGTCTTCGCTCTGCTGAGCACAAAGCTGGGGCCACCTGTCTTGTCTGCTGCACTATTCACCAGAAGCTGGGTACAACCAGGATGGTAAGACAAGATAATACAAGTGTGTATGTGTTCCCTTTCCACCCTGAGAGCTTGACAGGAAAAATGTGAGCAGGAAGCAGAGAAGAGCTTTCTAAAATCCTACAATATTATGCATATTCTCTTTCGACTTATTGACTTTGTCTTGGGACAAGGTCGCTGTGGAAAGCTTTGGTGACAACAGCCTCTCAGAATATTGGATTCTATCTGCATCTATTAGCTAATCTTTTGTCATAAAACTATTTGGAAGTGAAATGATGGTGTTTTGAAGAATAACAGTCTGACAACCAGCTCAGTGTTTCTGCGTGTTTTGCTAGATAACAAAAAAGAGTTTAGTAACCCCCCAAGATAAAAAAAAAAAAAAAAAAAAAAAGTGGAGATAATTAATTCACAACTATCCACACAGCATGAAATCATGTGCTGAACTCAATGACTGGAAATTTTAAAGTAGGGCCAGAGATCTTTGCAAGCACATTGTCATGTGAGAACGCCATGACGGACAACTATCCAAGACATTTTGTTGGGCAACCACAAAGTAAGTTTTTGCTTGAAACTACTAGTCAAAAATGTTAGCAGATAAAAAGTAGAGTAACCTGTCAAAAAGCAAACACAAAACTTTCTAACACCAACCTGAAGTGAGTAGTTTTGCTGCGAACTTTCTGTAATCATTCCAGCCATGCTGGTTAATTCACACACTTTTTGCCCTGCTCCCCTCAGGCATGAGGTTGAGGAGCATTAAGTGTAGAACCACTACACTGAGGAACAGCTTCTACCCTGAAGCTGCTAGACTCATGAATCTCTAATGGGATTAACCTGCCTAAATAAAGGTTGAATGAAAAAATAATGGTGGGAATGTCAGGATCAGTCCTGCACTAAGGATATTTTTGAATTTCACACCAAGTTTAAGTTTTTCCCCTGCAAATGCTGAATAACAGAAGCATGTGTGAATGACCTCAAATATCCTCCATGGGTTTGTATAACCACATACTTGTGTTGGATGGCATGAATACAAGGACCATTAGCTTGAAATTAATGCTTCAAGCTGACCAGCTGGGAGAAAATACATATGGAGAGTATTACTGAATGTGATGAACACCAGAGAAGATTTAGAAGTGAACAAACTTATTAAGACTAAAAAACAAGTGGGTGTAGTTTGTAAAACAGCATATAAGTGACACAACCCCTCTAATTAATTTAACCTCACTCTAAATAATTCTGACTTTAACACATCTTTTTATAGATTACCATAATACTGTGGGTGTATATAGTGAAACTAAAAGAAACATCCATCAAGCCTGTCAGCACAGTCTCAAGACAGGAGACTAGAGAAGAGACCCTGTGATTATACACCATCAGAAACGACTGGAAGGACTCCAGTTACCTTCTAAGTTAAACTACTAGTGTGGGATTTTGAGTCTGAACACTTGTAGAAAACTTCACAGGTAAATATTGGGACAGTTCAGATTAACTGCTGCTGCTGAACATTGGTTAGAGCTGTCACCTCTAGTGAGGTCACAGGATCACCTCTCGGCCTGAGGTTTGTCTGGGTCAGGGGTCTGCAACCTGCGGCTCTGGGGCCACATGCGGCTGTTTGGTCCTTGGTCTACAGCTCTTTGAAGCGTTGACCCAACATAATGCAAATTATTAATTACCGGTAATTGGTTTTTACGCCCACAGTAAAGAGAAATGGAAAGTTTTGCCACGTTTCTGCAAATGTTTCAAATAAATGAGTAAAACAAGGAGAAAATAATGTTGATCAGCTTTAGCTACTTCATTTATCCCACTTCCTGCATTACAGTAGGATCTTTGAAATCCACCAGAAATTCTTTGAAGAAATATGATGAATAATAGATAGACATAATTAAAGTTAAAGTAAATACTAAGGTTGTTTTTAAATTAAAATTTAATGTCACATTTACATATCCAACACCATGGCCTTGTATTTAAACACACTTTAAATGTATGCTTTATTACTTTAAAGTGGGATGCATGATTATTTTTATTTTTATAAAATTAAAAGGATGACTCACATAAACCTGCAGAGTTCAGGGTTTTAAAAAATCGGGGTAAATTTTGTATGAAATGTGTATTTTTTTCCCCCTTGTTTACATGAATGTGGTCTTTTCTTAAGCCCTAAAATGTAAAATTACTGATACATAAATGTTGAAATTCATTGTATAATTTTTATTTATTTAAAGTCACTCCCACTGGCTGGAAACAAAAAAAACAAAACCTTAATACAAATTTGAAGTGGCCCATGAGCCACCAGTTGATAATCACTGTTGTAGCAGATTTTGCAGCTCTAGACACATTTTGTTTAGTAAGTGAAGGCTAGAAATGGCTCTTTTGAGCTAAAAGGTTGCAGACCTCTGGTCTGGGTGGACTTTGTTTTTCCCAGTGCATGCAAAGGTTTTCTGGTTTGGTTTTCTTCCACAGACCAAAAACATACGTTATGTTAACTGGTAACTTTAATTTGTGGTTGAGAGCGTGAATGGTAGTTGGTCTTGATGGGTCCTTGCAAAGGACTTGCGACCTGTGCTGGGTGTACCCCGCTTCTCCCCAGTGACTGCTGGAGATAGACGCATGGAAAGGAAAAGTGGGTAAAGATGGATGGATGGATGCTACCAGTTTGTGCTGGTAAATAACCACAAAACTATGCAAATAAACACTTAATATAACAATATAAAGGATTCTGAAGTAGTGTTTGTTATTTACTGACTTTTTTATTATCATTTTTTTTTTTTAAATTTTTCTCAATTTATATGCTTTCTTTTATGACTGTCTACTGTTGTCATCATTCTAAAACAGGTCTCTCTTGTAAATGAGTCCTTGAGGCGCAGTGAGACTGACCTATATAAATAAAGGTTGAATGAAGGTGTACGTTTTGGGGATTTGAGCATAAGACAGTCCAATTTGATCCAACTCAAACTAGCCATTAGCTCAACCTGGTCCAAACTGAACTCAGTTTCTTTAACAGGTAATATTTCATTAAAAGCAGTCCTGCATCTTTCAGCGACAATAAAAAGCATTCCTCTCTTAAAGGACTGCCTTTTTCCGCCCAGACAGTTTGCTTCTGAAGGCTAATCAATCCCCAGCCAATCTAGAAGCACATTCAGATGGCCTATTTTGTCTTAAACCCAACAGTCGGGGGGGTCTTGCCCTCTAATTAATCCGACTTGTCCCTCTGCTAAACACTGGCTCAGTTTGCAGGACTGCTGCATTATTCAGCGCAGCTGTGGGTGGCAGAGGAAGTCTGCGGCCAGGAGTCACATTACTCTGCAAAGCAGCAAAGCTAGAGAAATGGAGAAGAAAAAAAATGAAATGAATAGAAGAGGAGTTGGAATGAGTGGGGAAGTACTATGTTTTAAAAAAAAAAAAGAAAGAAAGAAGGTGAGCTCTAAGACAGACTGGAACCCCAGCTGGGCTTTTAGGCATGAGAGCTTCATGTATTTTCAACACATTAAATGACCAGTTGACAACGCAACATCTTTCTCCTCTTTTATTGATAATCATTTCCCAAACAAGAACCCACCCACCAGCACCAATGCACATCGGTCCTCTCCGTCTCTTACATTAAATAGAGCCCTGCATCTTCACAAACACAATGTTCAAAAAACACAGTAGTCATTTATTCTCAGGTCATACGGAAATAAACGAGTGAATTCAGTGATCCTGCGCTGGCAATGGCAGCAGTTACAATAGAAAGCTCTGGAATGGTAAAAGTACGACACACTCACATGGAAGATGAAATCATTCTTGTGGAGAGCCGAGTATTCTGAAATCAATAAAATTGAATGTGAAAAGAATAATAATTCCTACATGCTCTGAGTGCTGAGCTAAACAATCAAAGAGATTCAGTTCATACACTGATGCAGGGGTGAAAAATAAAACTCACAGAAGGTTCTTTTACAGCACATTCAGCTTTGTGGTTACGCAGTGAACATCTTTACTCAGGGCAAACATATTATTCACAAATATTCACAGCACAATATACATCTGTATGTACACATTCCTTCCAGTCTGGAGAAAAACAAAATATTTTTTTGTAGCTTCCTGTCAAAAACAAGCTGCACATCATAATTCTGGTACCAGAAGCAAACGTTGAGCTGCAAACTAACAGCATGGTTCAAGTTGGCCTCCATCATCAGATGGAAAAACTTTCTTTGTAAGTTCATTGCTTCAGACAATTCCTGTTAGAAATACAGTGCAACGTTTTTCTACGAAGGTTAGTAAAATTGTCGTCTTGTGCTTCAGTACAAATAAATCATCAAGGCGACAAATCAACCTTTGCACCATTTCCAGAAGAACTCAGAATGGAGGGTAAATAAATGGAAGTATGGAGCTCAACTCAATGTTTAGGAGGAAACAGCAAAAACTGATCAGAGTTCATCATCGAGATTCAGCTGATTGCTCTGGACTCCCTACATACAGAGGATTTGCCACTTTTGGCGAGGTGAAAGGAATGTGTGTACCAGCAGACAGGATGAATGTTTAATCACTAATGTTCTGAGTAGCTCAAATGTACTGACCTTATTGTAGCTGAAGATACAATGAAATGTAGAGGAGGTTTCCAATAAAGTTAAGTCAGGTCCTCTGGACAGTTTCTTTATGTTGAAGCATTTCATCTTTCATCCAAAAGACTTCATCAGTCTGAGAAGCCACAACAAACTCAGTCTTGTAAACAGCACCTTTGCTCTTGAGCATGAATCAGGATGTTCACTTTGGCCAAGGCCGTAAGAATCGTCTGGGAGAGGGTTGACTACAGAAATCATCTGAGCACCAGGAGAAAGTGCTATTTATAAGACTGAGTTTGTTGCAGCTTCTTGGACTGATGAAGTCCTCTGGATGAAAGATGAAATGTTTCAACAAGAAGGAACTGTCCAGAGGACCTGACTTAACTTGGTTGGATTTTTCTACCTGGATTATTGAGCATAAATCAGGATAGAGATTTCCTTTATTTTGAACATCAAGTTTTACCATCAGGTTTTAAGTGAAGAGTTGCCTTGACAGATGCATAAAGTTATAAACAGACTTGTGTCACAAGCGATAGAATCCCTAATGACAGATGGAAAAATAAACAACTACAAATGAAGTGTTGTGTGATAGCAGATCTCACCCTCTTAAAAACAAGACTACAGCCTCTGCAGTCCATTCAACCGTTGTTTCGGGTCATTCTTCACAAAAGTTGATAATCTGTACGGCCTTTTGCTGAGCACAAAATAACCATTCAGCTGTTACTATACAGGAATAACACAAGGTGTTGAAGTAACAATAAAAAATAAAAAAAATAAAAAACTTTTGCGGGCTAACATGTAAACATAGATCACATGGTTGATGCTCGATGGAGGGGCCAAGCTGCAACTTCTTATTTATCGGGGTGGGTTCTGTGGTACTTTCCCCTTCCACCTTGCAAATCTTTTCCCAAAAGGAGTGTTCGGGAAAATGGTTAAATGAAACCCATTAAAAAAAAAATAAAATCTTAAAAAATGTAAAGGGAATTCTATTTGTGGTTCTGTAAAAACTACAACATGTGACTCAGATGTGAATCACATATTCCAGAGAGCTCCAGCAGTCACTGAGACCAAGTAGTAGCTGAAAAATAGAAGCAGGTTCTCTGGACAGATGTTTCTCATTATTCCCTCTTCACAATATATCATTTCCATATCATACGTTCTGTTCCATGTGGTGATGACAATGGATTATTTTCCCTTGCCACTTTTTTTTTTAATTACACAGCCATTTTTTGTTTAATTAATTTACAATGCTTAATGTATGGCAACATTTTCTAAATGAGCCTCACATCTGAAGTGATCAAGTTCAAACTGGTTTAATTTGGCAGGTAATTTAAAGAAGAACCAAACTGCTTAAAGAACAAATTAGTAAAAACCTGTAATTCTCAAACTGGTAAAACACATCACCACAGTATTTTTGGTATATAATTTTTGATGTCAGCACTACAGCATCTCCTTATAGTTTCACTGCTGGTCCTTTTACTTTCTTTTGAACTGGGTATAAAATACAAACAATCCCTAGGATCATACTCTGTTGACGTCCATCAAAATGAAGTGATAGAACAAAATACTATAGCGTTGAAGTCAGTCAGGATTGGCACTGTGAGAGTAATGAGATGTGGATCTCTCCCTGTAATCCTAGCCCACATGCTAATCCAGCATACAAATTATGGCAAAATACAATACAATGGAATACTGTACAGTTTATGCCAGTTTACAGTTTATCAATACTGATGTAAACCAGGCTGGTTAGCTCTAATGCTGCTTGTCTATTAAACTTTTTGCTGCTGTTTTCTTTTTCTTTTTTCTATTTACAGCTGCTTGTTAATCCTTTTAGATTAGGTGTTGATTTAAACCCATTTTTCTTAACATTGAACAATAAGGCAGTTTATGGTATTGTACACAAGTCTTGCCACTCTTCAAAGAAACAAGAATGCTTCCAAGTTTAGTTAACTTTGGAATTAACGTCCAGCCTCCTCGCTGTTGAAATGAAATGATGGAGCACAGGCGCGGTGAGCCTTCCTCAGTACAAACAGGTCCAGAGTTTTCTGCTGCTGCAGAAATTCTCAGCGCAAATGATTCAGTCCGAGAGGCAAAGTGGACCACAAAATTAAAAAATAAAAGACATCAAAACAACAACAACAAGGAGGAAATCACAACTGTACATTAAAGGTTAAAATTTAGAACCTTGATGGGAGTTTTTCTATTCATCCTTCATGCTTCTTTAAAGACCAAAGGTCCAAACTTTAAAGAAGAGGGGGTGTCACTTGGCGGCCCCAGAGCAAATTGGCAGAACACGGGATGCAGCTGCTGTAGTAAAACGTTAGTTGCTATCTGCCTTCAAAACAGTCCAAGTACTCCAGGACAAGGTCATAGCAAAATCGATACTGGTCCTGGAAAAACACACAAATTGAAGAATGAAAAAAAAGTTATTTCTATATGTTGAGAGAAACTCTGTTTTTATTTCTTTACAGCCTTTCTTACCAGAGACTCCACCATGTTGGGTTTGCAGTTGCGCAGAGTTTTGACAGCATAAAAGATGTCCACCATGTTCTGGTACTGGATCATCTCAAGGAGGATGTTGCAGGCACAGAAGCTCCCACTACGACCACCACCATTGCTGTGGGGGGTGTGGAGAAAGAGAGGTCTGGTTAAAAATAAATCACAGACAGCAGAGAAGTCAACGTTGTTGAAGTTGCCTTCCTATATGTGCCATCATCTCATTGGCGTCAGAAGCATTTGTAATGAGGGGGAGAACGACAGTGGTGGTGGTGGTGGGGGGGGTCTGGGGGTCGTCTCCCAGAAAATTTTGTCATCAAGATCTTGGTTTGTTAAACATCTGTGTACCTACATTCATTCAACCTTTATTTAGGCAGGTTAATCCTATTGAGCCTCGATGACTCATTTACATGAAAAACCTGTTTTCAACAAAGAATGATGACAACAGTGACAACAATAGACAATCATAAAAGAGGCATACAGATTTTTTTTTTTAACAAGTTAAAATAAGATGTCAAAAAAGTAGCAAAAACAGCTAGATAAGGCAAATGTACTGGTAGAAAGCTAAAAACAGGAATATGTCTGCATTGGTTTTTGCCAGGATTCCAACAGATTCTTAAAGCCATTTAGAGAAGTCAAGGTCGAGAGCTTCAGA
>JARVGV010001153.1:21985798-21995974 GCA_031762435.1 Hypsolebias longignatus | reverse complement strand
TCCGACAGAAGCCTCCTCTGGTCGGACTCACTCTGTCGCAGCACGGCCTCCTGCTCTCTGGAGCTCTGAACTACGGTTCTGTCACCTCAGTGTTTGACTGTTAGCAAAATATCTCATGAACCACACGGCAGATTTTTATGAAACTTGCAGAAAGTAATCACTGGATGGACATTTACAAATGATTAGCGTCAGGAGACGTTTGAGCTAAAATTCAATTTATTTATAATTTATTTCGTATTTATTTTACGTTTGGAAGAGCCATCAAAGCGCAACTTTTTAAAGCAAGCTGATTTGAACATTACGTTAATTTTTAAAGGTAAAGTTAAGCTCAGAAACACTTCTGCTATAATGTCAGCCAACAAATATATTTTTTAGGTGTTTATTTTGCTAAATTTGAAAGAAATGCAGCGTTCCCACCCGTGCGGGTGCACGTAGCGAAACAAATGTTTAAATCCAGCTGTTTTGCATCTTTGCTATAATTTTCAGCAAACAAATAATTGTTTTTACTGTGTTAATCTTGTTAAAGTCCTTCTGTGCACGCTCCTGTGGCCATTTGGGAGCCATTCCATTTTTGGCAAAACACCGGCCCACATTTCCAGGTTGTCAGCGGTGACGCGTAACATACGCGACGCGTTAGCGGTGATGCATAATAGATGTGACTTATAGGGTGAAGCGACATATTTATGGATTTTTCCACTTTATTGGACATAATTGGACAAAGCAACTTATCGGTCGGAAAATACGGTAATTAGCGTTACACCAGTACCGACAGGTGGAGGGGGGGTGCGCAGTTCGGTTTGGTCGTTCGAAGCGCTCGGTTGTTAAGGGGGCGTGTCACCCTGACGTATTTCGTCATGAAATTAGCATATTATGATATCATTTTTTTGCCTGGGCAAGCTATTTTTACCGGTATTATCGTGAACGATATGATATGGCCCAACCCTAGTCTTAACCCCCACCAAACAGGTCCCTCTTAAAAACGAGTCCTCATGACTCCATGAGATGACCTGTAGTAATAAAAGTTAAATAAATTAAATAATAATAAATTCTGATGCGTTTTGCTCATTATATGAGTCGCAGATCAACAATTGAGACACAAGCAGAACACTACATCTGGGCGCGCCTTTAATAAAAGCGTATTTAAAGTTGTGGTTTTCAGCATCAATTTAAAAAAACTAACTTTTTAACGTCAGAGTTCCTTTAAATTAAAATAACACCGTACAGTTGTCTACTTCAACGTTTCGTTGTATGAACTTGTGTGACGAGAACAAAGTTTTGACTGCGCTGTGAAGTGCTCTTCACACTTAAACAGGGCACTTGTCGGTCAGTTTTTGATTACAGGCGATGATCCAGTTACTCGCCCCTTCAATGAAGTTCTTCTCCTAAAGACTCAAAACACCTGATATCATCTCATCGCATTACAGTGAACTCAGACAATCTGAGACTGAAGCATTCATGTCCTGCGGCTGTGATCCAATCTCCTGAGAGGATCTCACAACAGAAAACCTACAAACAGCTCGTGGATAAGAGCCGTTTTATATCAGACCTGATAAAGACACAAAGGGAAGTGTTGTGCAAAATAAATGCCCAACGGGTAAAGATCATAAAATTATCCAGTTCATGTTTGAATTGAGTTCAAGTGACAAGCACAGCAGTCCCTCGCTACTTCGCAGTTGGACCTTCGTGGACTCGCTCTTCGTGGTTTTTCAAACTTTTTTTTCCCCTTCTTCTTTCGGCTGCTCCCTTCTTCAGGGGTCGCCACAGCGAACTTAGTCGCACTAAGACATGGCAATTATTTTTACGCCAGATGTCCTTCCTGATGCAACCACAGACCACCGAGCTACCACAGCCCTCTGTGTGGAGCAGAGAGCTGCTGTCTAGGACACCCGGAGGAGCAGATGGTGGGGATTAAGTGCCTTGCTCAAGGGCCCAAAGTGGGGCAAATGAGTGTGGGGGCAGGTGTGGGTGCTTCACCTACCCCACCCACATTTTTGATGTTGTCAGTACCGGGGCTTGAACAGTTATGTTGATGTTAAAGTTTTACTTTAACAATCAACATACCGGAACCATATACGTCTTGAACAGGATCTTCTGATCACAGGCCCACCTTCTCTAACCTCTGCGCCACCACTTCCCTACTCAACTTATATTTATATACAGTACACTGTATATAACTTATATTAAGGTACTCATGTGATTGGGATGGTACAAGACAAAAAGTTAACAAAAATTATAATAATTCAGACAGGCATTGCCATTTTGTAGTTTTCTTTCAATAAGCCTACATTGTAACACCAGTCAAAGAACTGCACTACCCAGAAGCCAACACTGCTTCCAGGCCGCTGCTTTCTGCCAAAATGGAGGGAAAGTTTTGATCCGGTCTGAACCTGACTAAAAAGTTTGGTCCTTATTCATAGTGACGTCAGTGCTCAGTGGATGCAGAGAGCGGATCAGAACCAGACCAGAACTACTTCCAGTCTCCTCTGTCGATCTGAGCGCTCCTTGCCAGCCCATGATCCGGGGCTCACCCGGACTTTTTCATCTGGTTCCTCTGTATTATATGGACTCGATTGGGAGCACTTGTGGTTTTGTGCTGGCTCTCTGAAGGTTTGGCTCTCTCTAAAAGCGTCGGGTGCTCAACGGCTACAGAGAGCCAATCAGAACCAGACCAAAGCTGGTGAGTCCCCATATAAAATTTTGAAGTGGCTTCTTGAGGTACATACATGCATGTTGTTAAAATGATGTATGTTTAAGTATTTAGCACATTGCAAGAGTGTGGGAAGGGTTTATAAAGCCTTAATATACTGTATATATAAATACTAAAATGAATATAACGGCCCTACTTTGCGGTTTTTGACTTATTGCGGGGGTGTCTGGAACGTAACCCCCATGATAATCGAGGGACTACTGTATTAAGTAACAATTTGGAAAACCTCTTAAATAAACACTTTGTTTTTTTTTCCTAATTTGTGATAACAAAAAGAAAAAAGAAAAAAAAGCACTATCAATATCACAAAATATTTGTTTTGATTTTTCAGGATATGTTTTTATCATGAAATCCTTTTCTGCAACAATTTAAAGAATCGTCACAGCTGCTGTTCATAAACAGACAAACTTTTGCACAAATGCATTTTTGTTTAAAACAAAGTTTACACCTTATCTGTAAGAATACACTTATAAGTAAGAAACCACAGTGCGTTGCTATGAAAGGTTGTGATCTCAAGTTCGTGTGTGTGTGACTGCATTACTTCGTGTGCCGCACGTGTGCGCATCCATAAATGAAAGAGCCATTCTTTCATCCTCCTGTAAGGTGCTCTGGTCTGTGAAACTGCGCTCCAACGAGCCCATATGGCTCTTCTCCTGCCGGTAGGTAATGGGAGTCTTATTCATGTTCACTGCTTTCCTGGGTGTGGAGAAAGAAGAAGACAGAGACACAAAAGTTAAAATTGATTTACAATACATGGGCAAGTTAAGAGCCAGAGAAAAAGGAGAAAATGGGCAACTTTTTTGACAGCAACAATATGAAGGTAAAAAGAGGGAGAAAAGAAAGGTGATAAATTACAGGTTGATTGTGAAGAGGGAAGCACTGTTTAGTTTTCCTCTTCAGCGCGTGACTGACAGCCAGAGCACAAGCATGTTTATGATGGATCGCAGAAGAGATGCAAAAGCCAAAAGATGGAGTCACTTACGGATAATAAGAGGAGTAGTCCCTCCTGGCAAGAGTTCACGAGAGGGAGGAAAGAAAAAAAAAATTAAGAGAAAGAAGATCTGAAATGAAAGCAATGTCAGCTGAGGGCAGAAAGCATTGATTACAGTGAAAATGAGAGCCGTCCTCTCATACGTCCAGCTGTGCCGGTGGCCGTATGACACATGCAGCCGCTGACGGATCAAACACACACTGAGAGGAGGACAAACTACCAATCGAATGTGTCGAGCTAAACGTCGAGAAGCAGACCATTTGGCTCAGAGTCACAGTAAATCTGATCGATTGTCCAAGACAAAAACTTACACTTGCTCAGGAGAGAAACTGAGATCAATGTGCAGTTTTACTTTAACAATCAACATAACTATATGTGGGAGTGTAAACACTAAACACAAAACTAACTCTATTTCAGCCAAATTTACAGATACTAAGCTAAATGTTGTATCCCTGAATACATTTACTTAGCGCTATCTCATCTCTAAAATCTCACATTAAGACTGTGCATACTGCGATGGTTTGACCGAAACCACTGCCTCCTTCAGCAAAGACAATTTTAGTTCAAAGCTCAGGCACTGAATGCAGCGGGCAGTAAGATTCCTTTAAGGAAGGTTACATTTTTAAGTGTGTTTTATTTAAAATGTGTGAGGAATTAAGAGAGTGCAATCTCAACAGAAGAGCCAAAGGTGTAAGTGATTTACTGTAGACCTGTGGGATTATTGGCTAATAATCTCTAAAAGCACACCTTTTACCTCCCAATTGCCATCTCATTTAAGGGCCAGGTCTCTGCTGGGCGTGCGTAATTAAGTGGCTAATTGAATCGCATCCGCTTTTAATTAAATACTTCACACTGAGAAACGCTCAGCAGATGGGGAGTTGTTTGAGCCCTCTGGTACAACACAAAAAAACAACAACAACAAAAAATACAATGCGTGTCTGACTGGTAGCTGATCTGTACCTCAGAATGCATGATTGTTTTGATGCTGAGCAGAATTATTTAAACTAAAAAAGTGTTCACTGAACTGTTTAGAATGAAACCAAGAAAATGTGGTGTGATTGTGCATTACAAGGCATGTTTTTTTTTTTTTTTTTTGCAAAGTAGCCACCAGGAGCTGTTTACCCTTTCTTAATGATGATGATGACAGCGCCCAGCAGGAGTATCAGGACCACCAGTCCTCCAGCGCACACTCCGAGAATCAGCCCCATTTCCTCAGAGCGTTGGGACACCTCCTGAGCTTTGCGGTGATCTTTGCAGGCAGCTGGAGGACGGATCACGGAACAGAGTAGCATTAAAGAGGAGGAAAGTGATCAATGCACAGAAAAGAACATTGATTAAACATTTCAATCCACTGCTCTGAAGAAACATATTATATTAAAATGATTGATTTTTATATAACAACACAAAAGAAATCCACTGACAATATAAAATACTATTTTGGTCATAACACAATGGTTATTTTTCAAATAATGCAGCTGCAGCTCGAAAATCTTTTGTCCAAAGAAGAAATAAAGATGGGCAACCATGATTCTTGGGATGGGATATGCTCTCCAAGAACCCTGGTGTGAATAAAAAGTTGCATCAATTCATCCTGTGAGAGAAGATTGTCCCACCAATCCAAGCACAATTTGATGATGATCCACATTTTACAGCATGACTGAGCACCGTGGCCCAAACAACATATAGATAACAAGCTGCCTAAAAAAAATTACAGCATTGGAATTTTAGACGGGAACAAATCTGAACCCCAATGATCAGTCATATGAAAGCAGGCAACCAGAAACCAACAAACTATGATTAACTCTGAGCACCAATAAGACAACAATGGGTCACAATCAGTGAAGATTTGACCCAAAAGTTCATATCAAACATGCTGGAATAAACTGCAGAGGTTACCAACAAGAAAGGATCAATACTGTAAATTGACATTGCAAAAAGTTGATGTGTTTAACTTTTACTTAATATTTAATAATGAAAGATGTAAAACAAAAAACTAAACACGCTGAAGTCACACAAACCCAACATTTGTATTGATGATAAAACTTTGTGCCATGCTTGTACAGTCAATAAATGGCAGTGATAAATCAAAGTTGATGCTCAATAATCCAGGTGAAGAAATCCAACAATGTTCTGTCAGGTCATCTGGACAGTTCCTTTTTTTTGTTGAGAGACGTTTCGCCCTCCATCTGAAGGGCTTCATCAATCTGAGAAGTCACATACAAACTGTTTTCCCCACCAAGCAGTGCACTCCTACAGTGGACCAACCAGTTTGTTGGTGATGAGATGGTTTCTGGGGGCTGTCCTCTCCCCCGTTGACTCCTCCCAGACAACCACAGCCAAAATGGTCCAACTAGTGTTGAACAACCACCAACTGTTGTTGGCAACCAACAACAACTGTGGCTGCCTGGGAGGAATCGACGGAGGACAGGACAGCTCCCAGAAACCATCTTATCACCAACAAACTGGTTGGTCCACTGTAGGAGTGCACTGCTTGGTGGGGAAAACGGTTTGTATGTGACTTCTCAGATTGATGAATCCCTTCAGATGGAGAGCGAAACGTCTCTCAACAAAAAAAGGTACTGCCCAGATGACCTGACTGAACATTGAGGGACAGTGATAAATGCAAATGTTCATCTTTATGTTGTGACACATACATGAAATCTTTTAAAACATTGTGAATAAAATCAATTCACTGCAGTCAGAATAACCCACTCAGCCCTACTGTATACTCTCAAGGTGCCCTGGTGTCAGTTAGCCATGAGAAAGGTCATTATCATAATAGCAGGTTATTCAGGTCTCTGGGATAAAACTTTACACTTATTTAAATGGTGCTGAGCACTTTGTCTGTCTTTGTCTTGTTATAGGGGTCCCAATGATCTAGATTTTTTCCCTTTTCTCCTCCCGTCAGTCTGTCCTCCAGGCTTTGACAGTCCTGAAACCAGACCCTGCGATCCCAATGGAACGGCACAAACAATCAGGAGAGCAGCAGAAAGTCAGAGCACGCCTGGGGATAGAGCATATCTAGCAGTCTGCTAAGGGGGGTGAAAAAAAAAAATCAGATCTAGGGCAGGGAAAATGAAAATACAGCCATGTTTTAGCCCCCACTCTCCACAGCCACGGGCACTGCTTTTGAACCCTCATCCCAAGTAAAGATGAAAGTGGTACAATATCATTTCATTATTTGGAAGAGTTTTTTTTTTTTTTAATAAGTGATGAGCGTCTGGCATTTACAGTGGAGAGAAATGTGGCACTGGCCTGACATTAGAGTGGCTTTTGTCTTGTTGTGTTTTCCAGAGATTTCTCTGTCCCATTTATAGACAAAAGCATCTGACAAGTATTTTTATTTTCTGTGTGCAGTGTTTGTGGTAAAAGGATTTTGGGAGCCAGCAAATTGTGGTTCTTATCCGTGCACAAGGGACACACTGTCAGCGAGAAATGCATTTGTATTTTGGTGACTTACTGTAAGGATTTCTGCCACAGTCACAAACTCGGCTCTCACTGCTACTTTTTCTCCTGTCACTTCTTTCCAAATTGCCTTGATAAAGGTAATTCATATTGGCTAGAAATGCAGATGAGGAACTGAGAAACCATTTCAGTTTTTGTCATGTTTTGGACAGATAAGACCCGTTTTGCCACATTTAGCCTGGAAATTTCTATTAAGCCAAAACACGAGGACGAAATAGATTTCCTGCATGAATCCAAGCACCTGCCGGCTGCCCCCATGGTGGAAATTGGCACTTAAGAGGCGAAATGGGAGTCTATTGTTGTGTTGCGGCTGCCAGAGGATCCTTAATTAAACTGTCACCTGGAAGTTGAAATGTAATCTCCAGATTTGTTATCCAAGCCAGAATCATTTGCCTCCACTTTACTTGTGATGGGCTGCTTGATAACAACAACTCAGGACCTGGTGATGCAGAGTGGGATCATAAAGATTGCAAAAAAAAAACAAACAAATAAAACGACTATAGCCTACTGCACTTTTAAATCAGAAACAGCTTTAAAAAATCTGCTTTGCATTTTATGATTACACCATCCTGCATGAAATGATGATGTAATGCTAATACTAATGGTGTGAATACTTACCTCACAGTTACACTATTGTTTTCCAGTGTTTTTTCCAGCTGCAGTAGCATGTTTGTTCATCAAGTCGTTAACAAAAAGCCCTGGTGTCACACTTAAGTGAGGAGCAATAAGGGTTTTGTAACTCTTAAATTGTTTAATCTTGTCAATAACGGTCTTTCCACAGTTAGATATAGACTATTATCATACTTTGCGGGAGAGTCTCAAGAAGAATCATAAAAATAAAAACCAAAATGATCTTGCACTGTGGCAAACTCACTCTAAATTTGACGGTGTGCTCCCAAGGTGCCGACAGAGATGCTGCGTCTGAATTAAAATCATTTTGACTTGGGTGCAGAGTGGCTCACGGGCCGTCAATCTGTCCACTGTGTGTCTTTCAGCTTGGTACAGTTCGGCTGGGCAGCCATGCACCACGTACACAGAAATGTAACGCTACGTGTGGCATGGGCCTTTAGCTTTTAGCTATTGTTCTGCCTACTTCTAGCTTTACTAATTCCAAGTCTTTTGGGGGTTTTAGCGCTTTTAGCTTTACCAGCTCAGTTACAGCTTCTTCAGCACTCAGCAGTCACACCACATTGTTTAGAAAGTTGTAACTTCTCAAGTTAAACGTTGTACTTTTCAACACAGCCTTTCATTTGCTTGTCTGACTGTTTTTTTATTCCCTTCAATTTGATTTTATTATGTTCCAGCTCTTTTGTTGCACGAGGATTTTATTCTTCCTTTGTGATTTGTGTTGAAGACAACAACCTAGCAAAGCGTACAAGTTCAGAGCTGTAAAAAAAAAAAAAAGGCATAATTAATCAAAGCCTGACTGGAATCTCTGAGGCAGATGGAGTGAGAGCTGAGTATTGCCTTTTGGCTTTCTGCTTCAGGAGAGAGCCTCGTCTCTCGTTAGTCACTTGTAAAAAAGAGGCAGTCAGGAAAAAAAAAAGAGAGACAGAAAGAGAGACCCCCTCTAAGTCAATTTACTTAAATGGCTCCACTTACTTTTGCAGTGCAGTGATAACTATTAATAAGTGACTTCTATTCACCAGGTTCTGACAGTGGGATGTGGCAGAGGGACTCGGGACTCTGAGTCAATTTCTGTGCCCTTTTCATGTTCCTTTGGATCCAAAAACAGAAGACAACGAAGGGGGAGCAGAGGGGAGGCAGTGTTTTCTCTGATAGGTCAAGGTAGCTTGTTTTGATCTGGAGAACCCTTTTGGCTGCCACTGAGGTCAAAGCTCTCATATGAAGCTATCTGGTGGGCCGCTGATGAGAACAAAGTGCCTGCCTTGATACAGACTATCCCAGCGTCTGCCCCCAAACAAGCAAGATGTGAGCTTGACCTCCAATCCCTTGCAGCTTGTTGCCCTTTTCTCTAAGGGCCACTGCTAAACAACAAGGACCAGCAGAGGAAAAATGTCTTTGTGGTTGAGAAAAAAAAGGTAATTAGTGCCGTGGTGGACAGTAAAGTAAACCTCACCACTGTGGTTATTACTGCTCGTCGCCATGAAAAGCTGGCAATTATGTACTGTATTTTCCAACATATAAGTCGAAGTTTGTATTATATTTTTTTTGCATAGATATGTCAGTCCTGAAACTTGTATACATTTTTATTCCATATTCATAACGCAATCTTTGAAAGACGCGTACATTTTTGAAGAACTGCAACAGTGAGTCCTCATACGTGTGCTCGCTTCACTCAGCTGGTGCAGGCAGAGGAACGCTGGAGAGCTAGTGGCTCTGGCTGCGATGGATGGATGGATGGATGGATGGACGGACGGACGGACGGACGGATGGATGGATGGAGCCATGCCGCCCGGGCAAAATGAAGCTGTTTTGACCATTAAGATGCATTTATTAAGGAAAAGTTCAACTGAGACACACCTGTGCTATAATGTCGAGCAAACAAATTGTTTTTAAGTTTTAATCTTGTTAAATTTCAAAGAACTGCAACAACGAGTCCTCCCGTGCGTGCTCGCTTCACTCAGCTGGTGCAGGCAGAGGAATGCTGGAAAGCTAGCGGCTCTGGCTGCGATGGATGGATGGAGCCATTCTGCCCAGGCAAAATTAAGCTGTTCTGACCATTAAAAAAATGCATAATAAATGTGACTTATACGTCAAAGCCACTTATGTTTTTTTTTCCTCTTCATGATGTTTTTTTTTTTTTTGACTGATGCAACTTATACAGGTTGTCCTTGACCTACGGCGGTCTCTACCTACGGCGCTCCGTACTTACGGCGGCGCCCCCAGTGACGTCATCGCGCCGTACGTTGCCTATTTTATGCAGCCTTTTATATTTTTTCATTTTTTTAGGGTATTTTGTTTGCTAACTGCTCGGAAACACATTAAAACGGCCGTTCAAAGTTGTTTTACATTGAAAAAACGTGTTTAAAAAGACGTGACCGATCGCCGT
>JARVGV010001153.1:21893991-21904774 GCA_031762435.1 Hypsolebias longignatus | reverse complement strand
TATGTATATACACTATATATAAAAGTATTATAGCCTAATTTGTGTTTTTGATCTTCTGAAAAACTCCATAGTTGTTTTAAGTAAATGTTAAAGAACAGGTGAATTCTTTTGACTATGCAAGGAACTATTTATCACCCACCAATAATGATGTGAACTCAGTGTGGCAAATAGTGCCATTCTTCATTCCAGCTTGAAAAAATATATATCACCACCTAAAATCTCAAAGCTCTCATCCCAGCGAGTAACTTTCAGGTCTTTAGATGTATAACTCTTATTTTACTTTCATCTTCCTGAAATTCAGCAGGGCACTAAGTATTTGTGGTGTTTCAATCCAACCTGTCAGTAAGCAGGGGCCTTTGCTTTTATCTGCTTGGCTTCACTCTGCTATACTCTCCACATCTGGAGGCCTTCAATCAGTAAATCTCTGCGGCTCCACTCTGGATCCCCCCATATACGTTTAAGCTGTTACAAGAAACAGAGCCGCTTGACCTTTTCATTCAGCTGCCCAGGCTGAGGACAGACATACAGTGTCTGCACCCGAGCCCAGCCGCACGATGATTGCTGTGATTAGTATGCATAAATAAGAAAAGTCGGATCATTAGCACTAATTTATTCATAAAACTGACAGTTCACAAAACAGTGGGGGGACTAAAGGTCAGCTAAATGCCGTCCTGGCTGTCTTAAAACATTAACGCTGAAATATGTAAGGGACGTGTCAAAGTTGGCATGTCTTGGTGATGTCAACCCAGGCTCACCTTCCATTTAAGAAAATTTACGGTGCTTTTTAAAGTCACCAGAGATGCCTTCAAAGATACCAGTTAGGACTGTGCTGCAGTGTACTTTTGCGTCAAAACAAATGCCACGTCTGGTCTTGACTTGAACCAATATTGCAAAGAAATAAACCCGTAAATTAGATGCATTTACAAAAGCTTTTCCAGGCAGGTTCTGCACTAAAACCCTCCTAAAAAGGCTAAAACAGATGAGTAAAACACATTCAGTACTTACAGCTCTTATTGGTCTCTTAAAAGCTTAGCCATGTTTTTCTTTATCATACACACAATCACAGAACAACAAATGTATCCGAGGTAAACTGGCGAGTTTGTGTCTTGACAAGAGATACTTTAATTTAGACTCTGGATCAAGCCTCCAGCCTTTTATCTGAGCCACCCCCCACCCCCAAAAGAAACTGAACAACATATATCATGATTGCATTATATCGTTTTAAATCATATTAGTTAGTAACATAAGTGGACTGATTGTAGATAGAAGAGAATTAGGAGGTAAAGTAATGGCTCGTCTCTATTTGAAAGGCTGTAGACTCTAAGGTATATAGTCCAGTTTCAAGGTTTCGTGGTCTGATCAATATCTTAGCCTGGGTTTCATCCCCAGAGCCCCTAATGGCAGGAACCTCTGGAGCCTCAGTAATGTTATCTGTGTAGTGGGGGGGGGGGGGGACTCACGGCTTTAACAGCATGTTGAGGCTCTCATCTGCAATAAATCCTAGCATTGGAAAAAAAACTATTTTTCATGGACACAGACTGAGAAGCAGAACAAAAGCTGCCTATCCAAAAAAAAAAAAAAAAAAAAAAAAAAAAGAGAAAAGAACTCATAACAGCCAAAATAACTCAATGCTTGCACCATTTATGTACATTCATTTATTTAGGAGAACCCTTGAATAATAGGCTTCATAGAACAGACTGAGCTCCCTGCTGAAGTGCACTTTGGACCGTGGATACCATGGGGTGCACATAGTGACAATCCACCTCTTCCAGTCTGTGTTCCTGGAGTCTGGATCCACAAAGAGGCACCAAGTAATGGTTTCCTTATGCACCCCTGATGCAAGACTGATGGCCTGACAGAAGGTATGTTAAATATCTCCTGTTCTAACTGCTACATCAGGGCTCTGACCTTCTCTAAAACATGGGCTTAACAAGGGATTCAGAGGGTCAACTCAGAGGTGATCAGTCACTTGCAGGGACATGAGGTGGGGTTTATTCTCTGGAGTAGGGCTGGGGATTAATGCTGCAGGGTGTAGTGAGAAAGTCACAGATTGTCAGGGAACTCTATGTGTCAATCTCAGTGGCTCAGATGGTTTGCTAAAAGAAAGCTAACTAAAATGAAAGGCAAAGGTTTTCTTGAAAGAACATACAGTATTTCACCCACAGTTGTTCATGACAACCAAGACCATGTGTTAAAAAAATGAAGAAGTTGTAGCAATTTTGGTCACTCCCTGAAAAAAATCATCATGCATGGTCTCATATGATAGCACTAAATGACTCCGAGCATATAAAGAAATCACTTTTAGCTGCTACTACATCAGAGTTTTCTTCAAAATCTTTAAACTGACTGAGCTAGAACCATTTTTTTGTG
This sequence comes from Hypsolebias longignatus, assembly GCA_031762435.1. Lineage (NCBI taxonomy): Eukaryota > Metazoa > Chordata > Actinopteri > Cyprinodontiformes > Rivulidae > Hypsolebias > Hypsolebias longignatus. Next base: position 21,902,404 of record JARVGV010001153.1, on the reverse strand, counting down.
TTTACTAATGACATTTAGCTGTGGTGGCCATTTGGCATTTGATTGACTCAGTTGTATATGCACACTGAATGGTTCATTTCTAAAGGTTTCAATAAAATCTGTCAAGAGGTTCATGAGATATTTAACTAACAGAGTTGACTCCAAAAGTTTATGCTAAATTTTTAAGCAAATATCTTATACAGTTAGTAGCACTTGCAGTCAAGGTAGGTGTTGTGAATGACTCTCAGCTACAACCACAGTCTTTTTTTAGCATAATTGCAACATTGATTGAATTACAGCCAGTCAGATGGCTGTGGCAGTCATTTTACAATGGGTTGACTAATAGTTAATCACATACGGATCCATTCAGTGGATTTTTTTTCCTAAAACGTTAAATAATGTCATTCAGTAGTTCATGAAATATGTGTTAATTGTTGATTACAAGTAGTTAATGGCTAATTTCAAACAAGGATCTTGCACGGTTTGTGCATGCTTAGGTCATGTGTTGGGTATCAACTACTAACACACAAATTTATAGGTCAGTTTCTTCTGAGTTATAGCTGTTGTGTATTTTTTATGTCAGTTGGCTGCAGGAACCATTTTACTGTGGAGCTTTCGGGCCACACTAATAAAAAAAAAAAAAAAAAAAAACAAAACATTAAATTACGAAACTAAAGTCATAGTATTACGAGAATAAAGTAAAATAAAGTCAATTTTACAAGAATAAAGTTGTACAAGAATTTTTTTTTTTACAGCTCTCATTTATTTATTTCCATGAGTTGGAGCCACGACACGACCTGTCAGTCAATCCAGTAGGCATGTCAGCAAATGACCAGTCTGAAGCTAAATGAGTCGTAATATTATTTGAACTCCGACACAATAAAGCAGGGTTTACCACATTTTAAATGTGGAAAATGGAGAATGTTGAACATCTTGTTAAGTTATAGCATTGGTTTTACAAATAAGGAGATACTTAACCTGTTAGCACATCAGCATCAGATTATTATCAGTATCAGGACTTTGAACCTGCTTACAGTAAGGTGGTATGCTCTGATGGGCTGCAGCGCAGCTCTGCAGGTAAGGAGCATTTAGCTTCCGATTGGTCATTTGCTGACACGCCTACTAGATTGACTGACAGGTTGTGTTGTGGAGCCGACTCATGGAAAAAATAAAATAAAATCAACGTGAATTGTTAAAAAAAAAAGGCTCTTACTTTATTCTCATAATATTGACCTTTATTCTCATAATACTACAACTTTATTCTCATAAATTTACAACTTTTAATTTTTTTTCTTATCGTGGCTCCAAAGCTCTCTTGTAAAGTTAAGATAGAACTTTAGTGGTAATAGTGAAAATTTACTGTATTGCTGCTGCCAGAAAATGACAGACATTATTGCTTTTAAAGTTTGGCATTATTTTACATAGGCTGTAAACTTGCAGTTATGTCCTGTCACTACACTGATGCAAGATAAAGAATACAAAATGGACATTTACCAATATTTTATAAACACACTGCAGAGGGAATTAGTGTTTCAGACACTGATATTTTGACACAAAAAGGTGAATAGTTTCAGATTTCTATGATGTGTTAACAGCTCTACACAAAGTATTTTTTCTCTCCAAGTATTCACAGCTCAACTTTACTGCATACATAAAAAATAGATTATTTCATAAAACAGGTGCGATAAAGAGTTTGAAAACTAGTTTATACTGCAATTTTCTTTCTTCTAGTTGTTTTACCTTATTTATGCCGTTACTATTAATAGCTCAAACTACTGCCACCTTCACCATCTACAACTGTCAAAAGCAGCTTAATACTCTGATACTTCAATACAGAATCAACTGGATTCTCAGTCATCCATTGAACATTGAACCTTTTTTGATTTTATCATGTCCTGGATGACTGAGAATCTTCACCAGCACTCTGGTACTTCAGTGTTAATAATACATTCGAGTCATATATAATAATACTGTCAGTCAGAGACCAAACCAGTACAATTACAACGCTTTGCTGCTAATATTTATGTAACTCTGTTTCAGTGGGATTTGTCAAACAGAAGTTTAAATCAAGCTGTATTAGTTTCTTATGCTCTAAGGGGTTCCTTTTAAGTAGAGAACAAAAATCACTTTTTCAATGCTTGAGGGCGTCTGAAATGCCTACCAACTAAAACACTGACAAAATAACCAGTTCACGTAGCACGAGACTGCTTAGACCTGAAAATGTATTTTTCAGTGAACTGTGTGTATTTGTAGGGATACGTTACATCAGAGTACAAGTTGATAGTACACAGTTACACAGCCTCTCCATCACCATCTGTACAATATCACATCTCACCACCCTCTCCCCCGTCGACTCCCCTGAGACAGCCATAGCCGAAGTGGTTCAAAACATCAAAATTCATGCTCAATAAGCCAGGTCAAAAATCCAACAAAGTTCAGTCAAGTCATCCGGATGTTTTTTTTTATTTGTTGAGATCACCAGCCAGCAAACTGTTTGGTGAGTGTGCTGCTTGTGGGACTGAGTTTGTTTGTGGCTCCTCGGACTGATGAAGGCCTTTGGATGAAGGACGAAACATCTCAACAACAACAACAACAACAAAAAAGAAACCGTCAAAATGACCTGACTGAAATTTGTTGGATTTTCTACCTGGATTATTGAGCATGAACTTTGATAGTTTGAAAACCTAAAAAAGAACTAACAACTATGTTCATACTTTTAAACATGTTTGCAGACTCTGCAGGAACCTGGTACATCAGAGCGGTGATACCCATTCAACATGATTTTTTCTCTCTCCATGAGCTACCTTTTAGGGGGAGAGTGCTACACTGTTTATTCCTGTTAACTTAAGGCTGTTTACCTTTTTTTTTTTTAGATTGGATCACGTTGGCTGAAAGCTATCCATACAATCTACCCTCAGGTTTGTACTGTGAGGACTATTATTTACACAGTGAAGGTCACAACTCACAGGGCTGAGGGGAATTTAATTAAGTCAGGGGGATTGGCAGCTCTTGATAAAATGCACACTACTCAACCTAATTGCTTTTTGACAGCTCAGCAGAGTTTGCAGAAAGAAGATATTGGATTAATAAATGGATAACGCTCGGGCTCACCTATCCAAGGCATCGGCACATGACGCACCCGCAGCGCATGCCACTCAAGAGTCGGGGACAAGTATGTGATGACATGCCACGCAAACGGGGCTGAAAACATTGGTGTAAAATAACTCAGAGGGTGAAATCTTAACCAGGCATTCCCATGTCACATCTGGTTTGGTACCTCAAGCATTAACAATGGCTACATTCACAGGGGAGTCAGTACTAATTAAATTGCAAATGTAAGTAATTAACACTAAATTCACCTTGAGGCTAAAGTGAAGAATGATCAACAGAGCGTCACTATGTTACATATTTTGGGCTCTACAAGATGTCGGTGAATGGGTCTGCAGATCTTTGTTGTTGGAAAAGAATCCTAAGATATGCAGTGAGGATCTGATGCTATTAACATTGAAGACAAACAGAACAGTCGAAGCCCAGCGGTGAGACAAATCAATAGAGAACAGTAATGTTTTTAACCTGGTATTCGTTGGGCCAGAAGGTGCTGACAGCCAGCTCGACCTGGTGCCACTGTTTGCCGTGAGACCCCGAAGTGTTCCACGCAGGGTTTCCGAGCGGACCGCCGTTGACTCGCACGTACGCACGCAGGGCCCCGGGACTGTGGCCGTCGCGGCTGTACAGGAAGTAGCTGAACTGGACGCAGTGCGTGTCGTTTTCACTCAGCGTCTGCAGCTGCAGCTGAGCCCGATGGCCCGCGGCATGCTGGGAGGAGTTCACCAACATATAGGAGCCTAAAAGGAGCAAGAAAACAGGACTCGGTTATAGTTTATGGGGTTTGGCTGAAAAACATACACTTAGTACCTTATCTACAAACCAACAAAAAGTTCTGAAACTCAAAGAGTTTTGTTTTAAAGCCAGTCCCTGAAGATTCACACTGGGCTATTTTCACCCATTAAAACAGAAAAGTGTTACTTGCACGTTACAGTTATTTACATCAAATGTTGTGGTTATTAGCAAAACATTTCCTGTTCAACCTGGAATTTTGGCCCATATCTTTCTTTTTAAATACAAATGTTCAATAAATTCATAGAAATATATCTACAGTGATTTGACTCTTTTACTAGCCTGGTTTGTGCAAACATCAAGCAAAAAATAGCCAGGTCTCTCTTGTTAGCAAGCGTTGTAAATGAGTCCTCGAGGCTCAATGAGATTAACCTGCCTAAATAAAGGTTGAATGAAAAAAAAAAAGCAACTTCAAAAGATACCGTAATTCAAAAGATAATAATGTGTAACACAAAGTAATCTCACATTTGGCTAAGGAGTTCATCTAAAATTGAGGGAATGAGTGAAGGAATTTACAAAAAAAAAAAAGTATCTGTCCTTTCACCTAGGAAGCATTTATCCATCAAATTGTGGGAGTTACATAAATGTGAACAACTAAAAAGACATTATAGTATTGTATGTACTGTGAAACACAAGGCTTGGGTTAGAACATCTGATTTGTGTGACAAAATTCCAATGTCTATACATTTTAAGTATGGTAGTACGGAAAGTTTGTTTGAGCAAATTATTTTCAATAAATTTATTTTATTTGGGATATTTATTTATTTATTTTTATTTTTAAGGACACAGGGAAATGTCTAGAAATATAAATTATGTTCCAAACTTTATGTTCTCCATTTTATAACTATTCCGACCTGGAACATCCTACAACGACATGTCATTATTTTCCCGCCTCTTGAAGACCAGAACCCAGAATAATCCTGTAATGCAAAATTAAATGGCTGTGTAAGTATGTGCATGATCTATTGTTTTAGATTGGGGGGGGGGGGGGTTGTATCTGTGTTAATGTTGTGTCAATTTTGTGGTGGAATGAAAGTGTTCGCAAACGAGCCACTGTGGGATTTCTGTTTCGCAGGCTCCTGCGAACCAAAGCAATGTGTCACAAAGAAGCAAATCTGCTTTTAACAACTTTCAGCAGAACAAATCTGTAAGACGAACGATGAAACTATCATCTGACAACTCACTGCTGCATGTGGGTGGATGACAGAGGAAAAAGAAATGTGGTCTTGTCGAATGTGGGGACACAATCGCTTCTGACGGGCTCTCATGAAAACTGGACAGACGAGGTCAACGTGTGAGAGATGGAGAAACAAACTAAATGATTGAGCAGGAGGGGGAACTCTGATTGCCAGTTTACCTCTGCAAGGTGACACGGTGGAAGGAGACGAGATTCACAACCCCCTCCTCCTCCCCAAACCTCCTCTAATCAGGATAACATAACCCCATTGGCCTTTGCCAAGCATCTGTCCTGCCTCGAGTCTGTGCCCGCTAACGTGATTAGCACAACAATGTTCGGAGACCTTCCTGTGTACTCACATAATCAAGTCTGTTGTCTTTGTACACCAAGGTCTTTCTGTTCTGTTTTTTTTTTCCCAGTCAGAAATGAGCTCTAGAGAACAGACAGTAGCAGCCTCGGCGCCAGGTGTCCTGAAGACATTTCTTTTCCACTCAGATGTAATAGCATGCGAATGGTGACTCGTCAGGAACACTTTCTACATCCCACACAGTCTGCACGTCTAATTTGGGAAGCTTTCCAGACAAAAAAAAAAAAAAAAGATCTCACATTGAACTTCTAAATGCGTTCACAGCCTCCGAGAAACTCGCTTTAACAGACGTGCGATGAGATATGAGCACAGAACTTTACAGCTTTTGTCTTTTTCTCTACTGAGTGCCAAATCAGACACTTGATGGTCCCATCAGCCTCATCACCAGACACTGAAAGAACACTTAATGATCTCTTTAAGTGCAAATAAGACTTAAAAAAGTCTAAACTCGCAGCTTGAAGCAACAAGACAAAAACTGACAAACACACTATGAAAGAAAAGTGGATTTGTTGCAATGCTCCATTTCTATTCACTTCACTGTCAAAAGTTCCTGGTTTGTCCAACAATGTTCAGTCAGGTCATCTGGACAGTTTTGGATGAAGGATGAAATGTCTCAACAAAAAAAAAAAAAAAACATCCAGATGAAATGACTGAACATTTTTGGATTTTATACCTGGATTATTGAGCATCAACTTTGGTGTTTTGAACCGCTTTGGCATGACTGTCTCAGAGAAGTTGAAGAGGGAGAGGGTGGGCCCCGGAGAGGGCGGGCCCCAGAGGCCATCTTAACACCAGTAAACTGTTTTTTCTGCTATGGAGTATGCTGTTGGTGGGAATCAGTGTTTGGTGGCTTCTCGGATTGAGGAAGTCCTTTGGATGAAGGATGAAACGTCTCAGAAAAAAACAAAAAAGAAACCATCCAGATGACCTGACTGAACATTGTTGGATTTTATACCTGGATTATTGAGCATGAACATTGGTGGTCCTGCATGAACTTTGGCGTTACTGGTTTGTGTTTTGGTCTTGTTTTACTTTGCTTGATTATCCTGAATGCTTAAAATCCAAAAGGAGTCATAAAAAGTGCTTGGGTGCAACGTTTATTCCCACTGATGAACTGTCTTCTAAATAGAGACGTCAAGAAAACCTTTGTGTTGACTCTACCAAGAATGTCCACTGAGGCCAGTTGCTAGTGGCCCCTTTATCATGAAGGGCACTAAAGTCATATGTTTAAATAAAGCATGAATGGGACGAAGTGCTTGTTAATCAAACATTAAGACAAATCGAGTGGAGCTCTTGGTTGTATTACGTGCAGTAATCTTGACATTTTGTAAAACAATTCATGATATCTTATTTAATATGGACATCGTGCACAGTATACAGTATTTAATCATGTTAGCTGACAACTTTTTCACTTCAAGCCTCTACATAAAAATGGACAAAAAAAAGAGGAAAATAAAAAAGAAAAGAAACTGCAATGGCTCTAAAATCAGAAATATGCCAAATCCATTGGATTGATTTGGATGTCTGTGGACTTCACATCTCCTAATCTGTGGGTTTTATGTCAGCTGTGACAGAGTTCAATGTAATGTAATTAGCACAGGGCTAATTAGCTTGTCAGTACAGAGATATATTACAGAAACTAAATCCAAACCGCTGCAGGCATATTCGGTTTATGATTGATAACATGCACAAAGCACATTTGGACTTGTGGGAAATGATCTGAAGAAGAAGGACAACAACAACGTGTTTCTGTGATGCTGGTCTCACTGTGGAAATGAGTGATTAACAAACTAAATGTACTAAACAGCTGTCACTACTGTTCCTGTACGAGGCAGCTATCCTTCATTTCAGATCAGGACCTTCAAATTCTTAGGCTGGAATCATTCACACATCCATCCACCAATCCATCCATCCATTATATTTACCCACTTCTTCCTTTTCAGGTCACGTGGGTCACTGGTGCCCATGTCCAGCCATCATGGTGTAAGAGGCAGGGAACACCCCGGACAGGTCTCCAGTCCATCACAGGGACACATAAAGACACATGAGACAAACAACCATTCACTCTTTCACTCTCACCTAGGGACAATATGGAGTTACCAATCAGTCCAACATGCATGTTTTTGGTCTGTACCGCAACGAAATATATCACATTTCAGCCTTCAACACATTTCAAAATAAGAGACCTCAATACAATAAAATTTAAAAAAGTATTAACTCAGTATAGTAAATAAATATTTCAGAGTACATTTTTAACTCTGTTACAGAAAGAACATGCAAACTCCACCCAGAAAGGTCACTGGCCGAGATATGATAGGGCGAGTGAGCCACCGAGTCACCATACCGCCTGGTAGGGATCAACTTTAGAAATGTTCCAGTTGTTTTTTTTTTGTTTGTTTGTTTGTATTTTTTTGTTGGCCAGACACTGGTTTGTTAGATTTTTCTTGGCACAAAACTCTGAAATTCATTTTAGGGTTTTAAGGTAGAATATACTTCTGGGAGTGTTGGCGCGGAGATTAGAGAAGGTGAGCCTGTGATCAGAAGATCACTGGGTCAACTCCCGGTACTGACAACATCAAAAATGTGGGTGGGAAAGGTTAAACACTCACACCTGCCTCCAGGCTCATTTGCCCAACTCTGGGCCCTTGAGCAAGGCCCTTAACCACCACCATCTGCTCCCCCAGGTGCCCTACATGGCAGCTCTCTGCTCCACACAGATGGCTGTGGTAGCTCAGTGGTCTGTGATTAAATCAAAACCTTTTTTTTTTTTAAATACAGTACAACTAGGCGGCACAGTGGTGCAACTGGTAGAGCTGCTGCCTCTCAGTAAGAAGGTTACCCTGGTTCAAATCTCAGTCCAGGGGTCTTTCTGGGTGGAGTTTGCATGTTCTCTCCGTACATGTGTGGTTTTTCTCTGGGTACTCCGGTTTCCTCCCACAGACCAAAAACATGCATGTTAGGCTGACTGGTAACTCTAAATTGTCCCTAGGTGT
>JARVGV010001153.1:21797804-21808290 GCA_031762435.1 Hypsolebias longignatus | reverse complement strand
TGCTGGACATGGGCACCGGCGACCCCCGTGACCCAAAATGGAAGAAGCAGGTAAAAGATAATGGATGGATGGATGATAATGGATGGTTTCTTTTCACAAAGATGGCCTCCTTTACTCCTCTCTCAAACCATTGCTTCTCTCTATCAAGGATGTGAACATCTTCATCCCAGAACGAGTGACCGCAGAGTCCTGGCCTGATGATGTTGGTCTTCTGTGCTGGGCCATCCTTTTGGCCAGTAGTTGTTTAGTTTCCCCGATGTAAGACTGATCACAGCCCTCCTGGCACTGAACAGCATACACAATATTGCTCTGTTTGTGCCGGGGAACTGGATCTTTGGGATGAACCAGTCTGTCGTAATGCATTTAGGGGTTTAAAAGCCACTGGTATGTTATGTTTAGCAAATAAATGTCTCAATCATCCTTAATCATGTGAGCAGTTAGTTTTGGCTGTCAGCAGAAAACTGGATGATCCACTATGAGAAAGTGCTATTTACAAGACTGAGCTGAATACAGCACCTTAGGCTGAAGAAGTCTTTCAGAAGAAAGACGAAATGTTTCTACAATTTTTTTGTTTGTTTGTTTTGTTTTGTTTTTTGAATGTCTAGAGGACCAGACTTAACTTTTTAGATTTGTGTCTTACAGTTCCTGCAGTCGTTTTAATGCCTTACAACATAAAATGAGAAGCTTTCATCCTTGGCCACACAAAATAAAGGTGAATGGAGTGAACTGTGTGATGATCAAAGAAACAACCCCAACTCTTCCTTTGTTGATATGGACGCTGTTGACTTACCAGAGTTAAAATTTTCATGTTGCAGCCCTACGAGTAAGTAAGTTAATCCACAAATTGGAAAGTCACAGTATTGACATCAACAACTGCTGCTGTTTCACTGCAGAGGCAGATGCTTTTGGTGAATAATTGTTGTGGTGAAAAGACACATCTTTATAACATAATTCTGCATCCCATTTACAAACTAATATGAATGTATCAACCTTCCAAAGCTGGTTTGCATGGCAGTAACGTGAAGAGAGGAACCAACATAACCAGCTGTCTGAGCACAAATTTAACTTCCCTAATGTTTCTACCACACGTGCATTGTGCCTCCCTTGGTGTCATTGGAGGCCCCAGGGCTATAAAAGTGGTGTACGCACATGTGGAAAAGGGACAAGGCTTCTGTGCACAACAACCACAAAACAAAGCTGTTGTCGCACTCATAAATCTGCATCATGACAGGGTTATGACATATTTTCATGACATTTTGAAGCACAGGCAAAAGCAAATGCTCAGGAGTCGATTTCTTGCTAAGCACAAGCCTGGAGACAGCGACACAAATGATGCTACTCCAGCCAAAATGTGTGATGTTTTGTTGTGTGGACCAGAAGCAAAACTTTCATAGGTTCCAAAAGTCACAACAATGGGGGGTTATTTTCATTCATTCAACTTGTATTTATCCAGGCTAGCCTCATTGAGTCATGGGGACTCATTTGCAAAAGGGACCTGTTCCAGACTGAACATATAAAGTACAGACAACAACAGTAGACAATGAATACAATAAACTACAGTAAAAATGCAATTAAAATAAAAGGAGTGTACAAAACAATAAATCAGGGTGCCATAAAACAGGGTGAAATATTGAAAACAAGAACATATTGGCTTTGATTTTTCTATTGACATTATCAAATGTTTGAAACCTTGTAAATAAATCAAGGAGGACAACTTCAGTTCCTGTTGCAAGGTGTTCCAGGTTGCAGGAGCCGAGTAGGAAAAGGCCTTTTTTCCAAGTTTGGTCTGCAATGAGGGAACGCTGCAGGTAATGGTGGACTGAGAGCGCATGATGTAACTGCACTGATGGCGTGACGTGGGAGGAGATATAAGAAGGTAGCAGACCAAGGAGGGATTTATAGATGAAAATGAATCAATGTGAGAGTGTAGATAATGATGACCAACTGACCAATGAGTACATAGTGCAGTGATGGGTACGGTAGCTACAACCAGTTGTGAATCTTAGCGTAGACAGTGTACAACATCTGCAAAGAGCTGGCAGGGGCATTCATGTACAAATGTAAATTATGTCACCATAATCAATGGTCGGTAGGAAGGTAGGGGTCACAATGTGTTTTCTGGTATTCAGAGTTAAGCAAGACCTATTTCTGAAAAATAAACCAAATTTAACTTTGAGTTTCTTTATTGAGTTTTCAATATGTCGTTTGAAAAAGATAGGCATCAACCAAAATTCCCAAGTACATGTACTGTATTTGTAAGAATCTACAAACTCAATAGGAACACAATGCATGGATGAGATAGCAGGGAGAATTGCTGGCATAGACTTTCTGTTTGAAAACAACATCCCTTTGGTTCTGTCAGCATTTAGTACCTGCTTGAGATGAAATAAGTCAGACTGAATGATGTCAAATGCAGACTGTAGAAGCTGGAAAACCTTGACAACTATGTTAGTTCGGCTATAAACAACAGTGTCATCGGCATAGAGATGCAAGAATGTGTCAGGAATGTTTAGACCTATATTATTTATATAAATTCTTCCATGCAATAACCTATTCCACCTCCTTCACAGTTACTGTATCTGCAACACCTCAAAGAGTTGTCTGTCTTAGAAAAAAAATACAATTTTACCATATAGTGCTTTTAGCAATGTTACCAAGTAGTAGTGATGTCTTTACCGTGCTGAAAATGAGCATGACTTTGAATATTGTGCACGTTGTGGAGGAGATGGAACTAGTTATTTAAATTTATTTAATCTTTAATGGGAAAATTTTGTTCCATGTCTGAATTTTCATGAAACAAATCACCTGTTTAAACAAATTTAATTTGTTTTCAGAGGTTTGACTGCATTCTGCACAATTATTGCTTTTACTTTACTATAATACGTTAATTTAGGACGTGTGTTTGTGTGTCAACCCTCATCTTGTATTCTCTGTTTGTTATATGTGTCGGCATCAACACCAAACTACCGAAACAGTTTTTTGCACATTACTTTATTACTTTGGGCTGTAGCAGTAACAGTAAAAAATGAATGTGTGATATCCTTAAGAAATATTTTAAATACTATAATGGCCATGTACTATTAAGGCCTTTTTTCCCTGAGATTTGACCCATGCCCATCTGCTGCTTGCAAATATATAAAAACTGTCTGTTTTATAATGTGAAATATCGGCATATCAACAAACTTATAAGTGGTATGGAGGTTGAAATGTAACTGCAGCAAACATAAAGAAACAAAGTACGAAGGACGTGTCATGATGTGCTTTGTGTACTTTCGATACTACAAATCACTGAAGTAGTGTGCAAATGGAGCACTGTAGGCAACAGAGCCTTTAAATAAAGCAGCACTATTAAATTATAGTACCAAAGTGGTGTAATTTAGTCTAGATGGGCCAGTCAGTGAGTGAAGATGCTTTTGTACATAAAACCACTGAGTGTCAAAAACCACAGCTCTCAGTCGCTTTAGACCAGCACTTGCTGCTGAAAATGCTCAAAATTTTCCAATTGCCCACCAAGACTCTGATGGGAATTTGGGATTTTTTTCTTTTCAAAGTTTAAACAAATATTTAAGGTTTCATGTCCATTTATAGATAAATGCAGGAATTTTGAAAAACTACATATTAGGGAATATGTAAAAATATTTTCAAAAACAGAAAATCCAAAACTGTGTACCGGTATGTGTGTGTGTGTGTGTGTGGGGGGGGGGGGGTCTATCACATATATACTCTATCAGGTGTGATACATTTTGAAATCATCTTATTTATTTCCTTTAGGTAGATAAAAATACTGACAGTAATTTTATTCAGTTGGAGGCTCCAATCTGAGCTACGGTCTCAGTTGCTGTATTCAAATTTATGATTTCAACTTATTACCGGTATGCTTCTCCTGCCTCAGAGTCAGAGTTAGTTGCAGTAATGTTTGATCTGAAAGGATATAAAAGACAGGTTGTGTACGGTCTGCTTTGGGAAGTATCTTACTGGACTGCAAGTGCTGGAGGCTAGTAAGAGACTCAAAGTTGAGAGAAAATTGCAAAAAAGAAAACTTCTAGTTGATGTCTTACTGGATTATGGGTGTAAGTCTGAGAAGTGACCAGCAATTTATATGGCCTCATTTTGAGGCACCAACTTTTGGAAATCTTTTGAATTATTTTCCTAAAAAAAAAAAAAAAAAATTGCAAACAAAAATTAAAGAAAACAAATAGGTGTATGTATCACTGATTTCAATTCAATAAACATATCAAAATCAGATTTTCTTGCAACATTTGGTCACTTGTAATTGCTGGACTGAAACTCCTGGTCACTGTTACCAACATTTTGAAAGTTTTTGTGACATCATAAGAATAAAAAAATTCTACTGAAGCGAATCAGCTGCATTTATTACATAATTTTTGCATTGTTTTCTGATTTATAGGTACTGTTAACAAAAATGATAAATTATAAAAGCTGTACATCTTAAAGGCGGCAGTATCTGCTTTACTGAGCAATAGGTTGATTTTACACTTAAAAGTACTTTCAAATACAAAGTGTACTCACAGCTGCAGTGTTTCCCCTACCATTATTGTCAATGGAAAAATTAAGGCAGATATGTTTTTGGTTTTAGTATTTCACACCGTTCTACAGCACACTGATTTATTGTTTTATACACTACTCTTATTTTAACTGCATTTTTACTGTAGTTTATAGTTATTATTGTTTATTGTTGTCTGTACTTTATATGTTTGGTCTGGAACAGGTCCCTCTTGGGAATGAGTCCTCGTGGCTCAATGAGACCAGCCTGTATAAATTAAAGTTGAATGAATGAATGAAAAAAATTATACAAGCAGGGCACCCCCCACCCCCAACCCTGTCAACAGAACCAAGCGCCCTGCCTACCGAACCAAAAAACCCGCCCCGCGGTCAACAACTGCCAGCACTGACATACCACTAAGCTAGTGGCGTGCAATACAGACGCGCTACCTAAAAAGCTAGAGGTAGCGTTCCAATTCCCTCACGCTAACACCCCCCACCCTGTGCTTGAAAATTTTGGTACAAATAGCATGCAACACAGACGTGTCTCCCCCACCTCCCTCGTCAACAAAAAATTATGAAGAGATGAGTGCTCTACCAAGACAAGCAAGGTAGGGGAAACACTGCAGCTGTGTACCTAAGTTGTCCTAAAATTCTTCACAGTCTAATCAAATCTGACTGAAAACAGTTCCTCCACACTCATGATATTCTTATTAACAAAAACAATATGTGTGCTGTGAGAAACTATCACATGCTTTGAATCGCTGTCATCTCCAGCCTCTGTTTGCAGTTGGCTGGCAGTCAGAAATTATAATGAACACCTGAACTTGAGTATTTTGGGAAATGTTCGTTGAGAAGTTAGTCAAATCAACAGCAACACGTCAGAATCGAACCATGCTGGGAAACTGAGAGCTTTTCTGCTCTGTACAGAAAGCCTCATCTAAATCCAGCAAGAGCAAATAAGTGTGTGGCTGGTGGGGATCCAAGTGGGAACGGGTGGAAGCAGATAGAGTGGTTGATTTGCATTGCAGTGAGTGTGGCCCTATGCATCAGCAGGAGACAGGTATATTTATTTTCTACAGAGTCTCTCCTCCCCAGCACTCCCCTGGCTGCCTCTGAAAGCCATCCATCCCCACACCTGAATACGCAATGAAATCATCTCTCTACCTCCCTAGGCATTAATAACTCAACCCTGGTGGCTGGATGGGTCTGGTCACACAGATGGAGGACAGGAAGCAAACTGAAAACAGCAAGGGTTGGAGAGCACAGCAGAGGACCTCACAGGAGCTCAGCTTTGGGGGGTTATACAGCAAATGAGCATCTGATGGAAGAGGAGGAAATACTAGGCGTAAAGCAAAGAGTTGACTCGTATCAAAACATATCACAATAAACAATAAATTAATTAATCACATGATAAATTAATCCATGTATGATTCATTCTTTCGGGTTTTTTTTTTTTTCAAAATAAAATTGAAAAAACAAAACAAGCATGTTTTTTTTTTGTTTTTTTCCGTTTTTAGAACTAAATTAGAAAAACGGCAATAGCAAAAATAAAAAAGGGGTACATTTTTTTAACTGCAATGGTTAAACCAAAGACAAGCTTTTATTTTGTTGTTAATTCAACGGGACCTTATGGCGGAACCGGAAATGAAGACCTGAACTCCTGGCACATAATTTTTCAGTTACCAGTAGATGGTGGTAATGTACATCTTCAGTTTCTTGCCAAGTGCCATTAAAATCCACAAGAAGAAGAACATTTTCAGTTAGCACTTCAGAATCTACCAGTTTAAAAAAATGGATATGTTTGTCTTATTTAGAGGGAATCGACGCATTTCAGTGAGAGCTGATGATCTTACGTCAACAAGATTTCTTTAATATTCCAAGTAAGTAATTAAATCATTAAATTTGATAATCTTCCGTGTATGTTTAACAATAATTGACCGTAGGCTAACGCTAACGGTAATGCTTCTCACTGAGGTCTTAGTTTATTCATGGTTTAATAGCCCAGATTTGTTTTTTAATCTTATGTTTATGTTTTGAATCATTGGCATCAAGTGTTGTGGAATTTGAAATAACACATAGGGCGAATACGACGTCAGAAATTTTACATTTGAAGTAATAAAAAATAAGTGTGTTATGGGCAAACCACACCACATTTTATAACAAATCAATTTATTATTTACCATTTAGATACTCTAACTTTTTTCTTTCTTTCAGGTGCGTGCAGACTCTATATTTTTGACAGCTGATGACAACAGAGGTGTGTTGCCTGATGAGGGAGGGGCTTTTGACACTTTTGAACTAAGAGGCAGTAGCCACTATGAGGTCCATGGTGAGACCACCAGTGATACCTCAACCCCAGCTTCAACTGAAGCTCCTGTGAGGTTTGCCTTTCGCCGCCCCCAAAGTGCAAGTGCTTCAACTAGTTCCTCCTCTAGTCTTCAGGCTCCAAGAACCTGTGGAGTAAAGATGATGCAAAGGTAAAACTATAATAGGTTTTATAACAACAGTTATTTAACCTGTGACTTTATGCATCTAAATTGGTGTTTTGTTTACCCTTAGGAGTGTCTTTGTAGCTGAGGTAATTGATGGGGCCCTCGAAACTCAAAAGACAATCACTGTCAAATTTTCTGAGTTTGATTCATCAGTGGCCAGTATCAAAGCCAAAGTGGTTGATGCCCTTGGACAGGACGAGCCAATTGTCCTCATTGACAGTCACTACAATGAAATTGTGGACTGTGAAGGAACAAGAGGTAACTACATTTTAATTAAAACAGAAACTGGAGATCACATTATTTTTCAATGCTGAAAACTGAGTTTGACTTGAATGTTTGGTGTTTTATAAAACTATTAGGTCCTGCTTTCTGGAAGCAGCACGCAAGAAAAATATATGCTGTGCCAGAGGGACAACTCCAAAGGCTAAGAGGGACTAAAAGAAGGAGAGAAAGGTCATTGTTTAAGCTTAAGTCATGAAGTGTTTCAGTTGTTTGACTGTTTTGCTGTACTGAAACAATATGTTTTATGTTTTCAGTCGACAAGAGGACTCTGGACTGCCAAGTGTATTGGACCAAATTGAGGAGGTCGTTCTTGCATCACAGGGTCTGCAGGATATCTCAAAAACCCTGAAAGACCTTGTTCAGTTTGTGCAGGCCAATCAGCACACAGCACTGTGCCTTAATGAGGATCAGGCTGCAGCTGTGAGAGCTGCTTTTGCTTGCATCATATGTAAAGGTAATTTTATTGATTTTAGGTTGCAATGCAGCATATTATATAGTTGATATTGATAAGTATTGTCTACCAAGCAAATTAAATGTAAAACTTGTTTAAAAAATATTGTGCAATATTGCAATTATACTAACATGTTTCCCATTTTTATGTTAAATACAGACCCTATGAAGGAGCCAATGTTTGCGGACTGCTGTAGAAGTCTTCTTGGTTGCCAATCTTGCTTGCATCAGTGGCAGGAAAGTCATACTCACTGTCCAAAGTGTCGTGGGGAGGATTTTGAATTCCACATACAATCAGTTGTGGGGCTGGATGATGCAGTGGCTGCTCTGCGCAATATTATTTGTTGAACAGGTTAATCTTGTTGACAATGTTCAGGGATGTTAATACAGTTCTAGTGCAATATTATTTTGTTGAACAGGTTAATCTTGTTGACAATGTTCAGGGATGTTAATACAGTTCTAGTGCAATATTATACTTGTAAAGTTCCCCATTTTATACAAACATTGAATGTTGTTTTTTATTAGTTCTAACCAACTTCCTACACCTAAACATGTTTTCTTTATTTTTGCTTTATTTATTTTTCATCACAATATTATTTTGACATTGAGGAAAAATTGTCTTATGTTTATAAATAATGTTCAAAAGATGTTTTTTTTATACAGACATTTTACAATAAAAGATTGTTGTTTTGCACTGAAACTGAATTTCTGTCTTAATTTTTTTTTCTTTTGATATACTGTAAATAACCATTTTGGATTAATTCACAATCACCACTTATTTCCAACATGTGAATAATTTATTAAATTTTCATACCTTCTTAAACATTTCATACATGTCTCTCTGTCACATGGAGCAGGCAGAAAAGTGCTTCATTGAAAATACTGTAGTCATTATTGACAACACTGTCAAAAATTATAGACAAATCTGGGTAAGCAGCCCCAAACTCCACCTCTGCCAGGCTTCTGTCTTCTTCGTTATGAAATGGGTCCACACCAAAGGTTGACTCTGTTCGCAATGAAGATCCCAAATCCTGCTGATATTGGTGATGTGCATCAGTTGCACAGGGTAACAGGTTTTCTGCAATTTTGGCAGCACTTCCCCCAATTGCCAGCTGATTGGGTATTCCTCGGCCTAGAAAAGAAAAGTGAAATGAAATTCACTACAAGACGGCATCTGGCAGAACAATGTTTGTCTTATGTTTAGGGGTGGTTGAACAATCAACATGAGAAAACAGCTAATTTAGCCTATTCTTAAACCTCTGGTGTGGACTAATTGCTACATTACACAGTGGTAGGATAATGTATGTCCATACAGGACTCACGTGATAATTTTAAGGCAATTACTTTGCTTACCTGGAATCCTGTGAGCATTCCATGCATTGACAACCCGGTCTAATCCGATCTTGCTGAGAAGGCACCCAAGGCTAGAAACACAGTATTTTGTAGTGTTGTCCTGCATGTCGAGGGTCTCTTGGTCTACCAGGTGCACCAAAGCAGCCTTCAGTGGGTAATTGACGCGATTGTTCACCTCTGGCCAGATTCGCTCTACCCTAAGATTCTGAAAAAAATAAAATAAAATCATTACACATTTAAAATGTAACAAAGTATAGATTATCATATAATAAGTGAATAAACAGCTGACAATTAGTATATTGAGGTTATAAAACAATATATAATAAACCAAGATTATTATAAAAACACTGTTTTTCTTGTTTAAGATACACATAATCCTACCCTGGAAGATGTAGTTTGAACATAAGGTGGCCTGTTGACATTAAATCTGTATCTTGAAAGGATTTCCTGCATGTACAGGCTTAAGTAAAACTCCTTCCCATGGTCTACCCGCACTTGGTCCCACATTCCATTGCTGACAACAGCAGATCTGTAATAAAAAATAAAGTATATGCATTTCAGTACTGTATATGTGTATGACATATGTACTACATGTGATGTCACATAAACCATTACATGTAATACACAGCAAATAATACATAGGAGGTAATTAAAAAGTCCAGCATAATATTTGAGATCAACATATTATAAAATGTTCAGGTAAGTATGTTACTCACCTATACACTTCCTCATAAATAATGAGATTGTTTTTTACTGGCATTGTAGAGTGTGCGACAATTTTGGAACTGTACCCATCAACTGCAAGAACATGGGTAACTCCAAACATCACCAACTTCTCATTTTGGTCCATGTGCAGCTTGTGGCCTGCATACTCTGCATAGTAGGGGATGGGGTTCAGATTACGGGCACCCTGTGAAGTGGATACATATTTTTTAAAATCTATTATAAAAAAGCTGTATTTAAGTTGGTACACTGTTTAATATAAAATTGCCAGTTTCACTCACATGTTGTCGCAAATGATGGTAAGGCTGGTGCACCTCTCTTAAGAGCCTACCAACTCTGGTTTCTCCAGCATGTATCCCAATAGATGACAAGTATCCCGTCATAAATTTCCGTCCGTATGACGGTCCTGTCTAACACACACACAAATGTAAAACCTGATCTGATGTAATACTGCAGTCAAACCAGTCAACCTTAGCTCTCAGGTGTGTTACACCAAAATTCTGTGACCTATCATATTCTGTGACCACAGGGGGCGACAGCGCATTCAATCGCTTTTGTTTAAACATGTAAACGCAAAATTGTTGTTTAATAAATCTGTAAATTATTAATAAATGTTTCCAAGGGCTTTGTTGGGAGGGAGATTGGGTTCAAAACGGCTTCTAATCATGTAATACCTTCTT
>JARVGV010001153.1:21705108-21717792 GCA_031762435.1 Hypsolebias longignatus | reverse complement strand
TGTGCTTTACTAGTTAGGTTTAGAGGTATGGTGTGAATTAAGTTTTGGTTCAGGTTAGGGTTAGCTATAGACCAATACAGTAATGGTTAAGTTTACGGAAAATGTCTGGGTTAGGCATGAATACAGTAACAAAAATGAATGGTAGTCAATACAATGTCCTCAGTTTGATGCCAATTAAACAATTAAATTTTACCCACTTCTTCATTTCAGGTTGCGGGGGTCACTAGTCATATCCAGTTATCACTGTGCGAGAGGCGGAGGACACCCTGGACAGGTCTCCAGTCCATCACAGGGACACATAGAGACAAACAACCATTCACTCTCTCACTCACAATTATAATCAATGACTATGAAATGTATTTATAACTCACTTATTGACTATACTTGTTTGTCAAGAGCAAATGTCCTGAATCACAAAATGATCTTGTGATTTTCAGGCTTCCATGTACAGTGCATTCTAACATACGTGCAGCTGTAAGCTCCTCATCTTTTCGACGTCTCGTTCTCTGTGGCGACAACCCTTCCTTTAGTAACTTTAAATAGTCCAGACAACCTCAGCAAAACTGTCTTGCTCTTTCAGAATGAAGTCAGTCAACTGCAGTACTGAAAGTTTGTAGTTCAGGTGCTGTCTTCTAAATGTTCACTGCGTCACCCACTGCTGGGCTGTACTTTCACACCAGAGTAAAACTAATCAAACCCATTGAACTTCCTCGTATTTTCAGGAATGTGCAGAATAAAACACCCGATGTAGTTTCAGGTCAGTTTTCACAATTAATTGCAACGCACTGAACCATTTCACCTGCAGTCTATTTAACTTTTGCTTTACTTTGATTTCTTTGCCATCCTTTGTTTGGCACAGATAACATCACACTTTTGAGTGATCAGAGAAAATGCTAAGGAGACCCAAGCAATTTTTTTAAATCTTTAATTAATTTCAAATTACTATTATTTTTAAATGCAAGACTGAAAGAAAGCTTATTTTAATGTTTACATTTTATGTTAGCTTCAAAACAATTTTAATTAAACCATTAAAAAAATGCCTCAAAAGCCTGCCAAAATAGGACATTCGGGTTATGACACATGTCAAATCCAAGGCCCGTGAGCCAGATGCGGCCTGTCGTGTCATTTTATGTGGCCCACAAGAAGGCCTGGAGTGGCCAATCGGAACAATCTGGAGATTTCCTGGTGGGCCGGTCTGACTTGTGGGCTGCAGGGCCGCCGCTCCCTTTTTTATTTATCTTTTACAACTTTTTGTTTAAACAACATATAACACAGAACACCGCTACCGCGCTGCTCCTGGGCCACCCCACCCCTCATTTATTCACATGTCATCATCAGTTTATCACCGCAGCAGCTGCGGAGGCTGCACCTCCTCAACTCAGGGCCGCCCCGCCTCCACTTTTAATTTTGTTTTTTGTTACGTGCCCGGAGGTGACACGTAAGTGCGGTCAGTGGAAAGATGGAAGGAAAGTAAGTGTGGTGCAAAGAAGAGAAGAATTAAAAAGAGAAGGTTTCTGGAAACAGAGGCAGCTAAATGTGCAGAAATCGGCACGTTTCACTCAAACAGCTGCAGTTTGTAGCTGTGAATGACAGAGATGAAACAGGTAAGATGCTGAACTTTGCCTGCAAACCACCGTTCAAGTTAATTATCAATTTATATCGTTATATCATTTAAATAATATTTTGATGCGATGCCACATAACTGAAACTTTGTCTTGTAGCTCTTAAGCGTCAGAAGCAAGATGCAGCTCTGCTCCATCATGCAGCAGCCAAGAGTGGGCAGGTAGGATTACTCATTAACTGAATACAGTATTATAATAATATAATGAAGAGTATGAGTCTGGTGAAGACCTGCTCTATATGAGAAGTTCCCTGATATTTTAGATGATTCAACCCTTTAATGAAACCGGCCTGAATTGATCATAAGGCTTTGTAAAAAGGTGAGATATGTACTGAGTTATGATGATTTATTTAGTGTCAGGATCAGAGCCAGGAGTGATGATGGGATTGTTCCTGTTAGTATGAAGGAACAGGTGAGCTGTTGCAACTGTGTGTGAACAAGCATTAGTTCCAACATAAACACTTTCTAAACAACAGTAGTGACTCGTTATATTTTTATCATTAAAAGTAAGATAGTAAATACATAAAGCCTGCAATGAAAGGGAATAGTATGAAAGTAATATGAAATAAGCCTTCATATTTTACCATTGAAGATATATTCATTAGTTATGTCAAAATGTGTTTGTCTGTTATTGCTAGTATCTTACTGTTCACATAAAATATTTGATAGTGTTCTTATAGAAACAATTCTTGAATAATGTTCATACTGTGTTAATGCTACATGTTTGTCTCAGGCTACTTCTTGGTCTGCCATTAACTCCAAAATAAACAACCCATTAAAAATACACCAGAATGCAGGAAATGGCATCTATTTTATTCAAAATTTTCTAGGGGAGGACCCCCAGACCCCCCACCAGTGTGTCCCCCATCAAATTACAAATGATGGGATGCGCAACTCGGTCAAACTGCTCCTCAGATGAAGCTTTCCATCCACAGAGAAAGAAACAATAACTTTATAAAAACTGTACTTTATATGACCGTGAAGTAGTATAGTGGAAAAGAAGCGAAAGTAAAAAGTAAACTTCGAAAGACTTGGACCAGTTTAAAAGATTACGTACAAGACGCTTGACACTCTGGAGGCAGCCACGCTGTTTGAAAGCAGCGGTGTTTTTGTTGTTGCCAATGTTTCACCAGTAGATGGCAGGATTCACTCTTAGTTTGAAGACAGATGTTTAACGCCAGAAGCACAGAAAAGCCATTTTCTCTTTGTTGAGTTGGCTTTTGAACGCAGTCTTCTTCCACTTTTCATGAGAAAGCCTGTATAAAATACATATTCAGGATATGCGACGCCATCTTTGTTAAACAGTCCACATTTCCATCCGCTGGTCTCGGATCAGCTCGCAACAATAGCTAAACCCGCCCTTTATTTGATTGACAGTTCTGCGCACCAATAGACGGTCGAGTTTACGATCCGAGGCCGTAAGTTTTTGTTAAGCGCGAGCTCCGGGCCACCGAAGTGTACTATGCACCTTACTTTTGGCGGACAGCGCTGGAAATCATGCTTGCAAACTGCGAAAACATCGGGAATGTAGTGAAGTCTTGTTTCGTCGGATTTTGGATCACTTTTATCGTCTGTTCTGTTGGTGTTCGCTGTCAAGAGGGTAAGAAAATACCGTGTTTTTTTTTTTTTACTCCTTGACGCTTTTAAGAAAAAGATTGTGACGTGGGGGTTTCAAACTTCTCGTTAGCTTAGTGCTCACTAGCAGCTCAAACAGATTTACAACATACTGTATTTGATTAATAATAAAAGTAAATGAAAGTAGTGACGTAATCAAAGTAAATAGTTGAGATGGGGAGAACATTATGAGTTTTGTGGGTTTTTTTGGTAACATTTGCGCATTAATTTTTACCTCAAAAACCATAAATTACTAATGTGAATGTCACAACTGGGGTCATGATTTTTATGTCTGTATGAGAGCCACAAAAAACTTAAATTACTGTATATAAGTTTATTTCACGTTAGAACTTTTTAGCATTATGTACCGGTAGGTTAGTGCCTGGTGGTAACTGTATATTCCAGTCCATATTATATATATACNNNNATAATATTATATGTTTATTCCATCCAAACACTAGCCATGTCCTTAATGAATCACACTGACCAGTTAATACAGAGACAGAATGACAAATAATTACCCTGGTCTGCAGACCATGACTCCAACAATCAGCCAAACCACAAATATTTCATGTTTTGGTCCTCTGAAGCTTTGGTTTCCAGTTTCCACATATCGGAAGATGATTAAGTCCAGGATAAATGAATGAGTCTGAATCATTTTTTAACTTTGCAACGGCTCTGCTTTGGTGGGAGCCTGTTTATCTGTGGTTTTCAGCTTGACACACTGGTGGAGGTGTTGTACGTGACATGTGAGCGTCATGCAGTGGATCTGCTAAGACCTGCCAGCCACATCTGGAGGGAAGAGGAAGAATTGCTAACTGTGGTGCCATTTGACTTCCAATTTTTACTCTTTAGCTTTCCAGACTGGTCACAACAAGCATAACGCACAGAAACTCTTGTGAAATTAAATACTAAAGCAAAGCATTCCTTGAAAGACCACATTTTATCCAATTATCGCCCACCAGCAAAAGTCATAAGAGTTCAGCGACAAGGAGGGGATTACCAGCGTCCCAGGGGAAGGTGACAGGTCCACGCTCTGTTGCCCATCACAGCTGAATGTTGCTGTGGCATTTCCAGAGAATCCTGTAGGGACTCTGGGAAAGGGCTGTCAAAGCTTTATTGCATGTGAAGCTGTTGGGAGGTAAGGAAACGGCCAGCGTGATTCAGGATGTGTGAGCAGGAGGTTATCTGAAGGTTCCCCCTTCAATATAAACACACTGGAGCCTTATATGGAAAACATGGATGTGGGGGTAATGTTTAGACTTCGACTGACCCCGGTGTCTTTTTCAACTTTTGACCATTCTTGGACGTGTCGCCTCCGGAGATGTTTGGAGGAGTGAGGATTTGCTCATACCACTCCGTGGTATTAGTCTCTGCGTAACCACTCCAGGAATTGACTCGTACTTTCTGTGACCAACATGGACTACACCATCTAAATATTTGTGTTTTCCTGCTCCAGTTTAAATGTTAGTCTCTGCTCTCACAGGCCACAGGATCTAGTTGTCAGCAAAACTATTTCACAATTCCCATGGCTGTCCACTTTGAAATACTGTACTCCTCTAATGAAATTAAAATTAGCGGGGGAAATTCTACAGTGCAATCTGTGTGCAAGTTTAAAAAAAAAAAAAACTTTTTCCTCAATGGTAGTTGTGTCACTGCTCAGTTATGATTATAAACATGCCCAGGTTTGCAGGGCATGTTCAGATGAGACTTGTTAGGCATTTGTTCTGAAACAGTGCCTTAACAAAGCCTTTAATATTCTGTGTGTAATAAATTTTGTAATGCGGTGACAAAACTGTCTGCGGTGAAAATATTTGCATTGCTTAAAACCAGTTCCGTAACTCCACACTTCTTTCAACTGTTTTTGCAAATAATGTTTACTCTCAGAAATTATTTCTGGTGAAAATGGAAGAGTTTTGTTGCATTTACTGTTCATTTACACAAAAATAGCGACTGACTTCTCTGACCTACGGCACAATTTGAGAACGGGTTCCAAGGTGCAATGGTTCAAAAACATCCCGGTGTCTGTTGTTGTGTAAAAAAAAAAGATATTTTCTGTCAGTGAATCCCTGGCGCCTATGCAGTATGACGCAAAACATAACGGCTTCCTACTATCCACAGAAGAAGAAAGTATCGACAATGGCGGATACCAGAGTATTGTTTGTGCTTCTGTCTCATAAATCTACAGCTCTCCAACACAGTGCTCGTTTTCCCAGTGAACTTTCTCTTGAAATTGAGTGGTTTTATAATTCAAAGTCACCCTAAGCTACAGTTGAACCTCGTCGTCTGTCCATAGAAATATTTTATTCTCTGCCATCTCGATCAGCGTTGCCAGATCTTGCGATAGAAACAACCAACCAGCTCTATAAAAACAAGCCCACAAAAAAGCTCAACTGGCAACCCACCACATTGTGTAAAACAGAGGCTGTTTTTAAACAGTGCAAACATACCTTTATTTTGGCATTACACATAAACAACAGCAAAATTATACTAAACACTGAATAACATACTTGTAAGCTTTGATTAAAAAATAAATTTTACACATGTAATTTTTTACTACATATTTTTGAAAACAAATCGTCTTGACATTGTGGGAATAGAGCCCCCTAGTGGTCGCCACAGTATGAGTGTTTGTTAGGGTGTGCACCTGTCACCTCGCCAACTTGGGCGGAAGCGATAAACAGGAAACAGGTGTGGAAGGGATAAACTACCTACTACCACTCGTCTTTTGCTTTATTGTGCGGAGCTGGGAGATAATCAACTAGTTTCACTCAGAAAGAAAGTCAAGCCCAACTAAGCAACTTCACGTTCAAAACAAGCCCAAAAAAAACTGCGACTCACAAAATTAGCAAAACAAACCCAAAGTCACTTATAATAAGCGGACTTGGCAACTATGGCTGTAGCGGCTTCCGGGTAGGACGTTTTTTTTTTTTTTTTACATACCAGTATGTGCACTTACAGTTTCAAGTTTCAAAGAACATAGCACCAACTAGTGGTATGGAGGGGGAATTACATATTTTCCACATCTACCAATGCTGTGTAAGCAGAGATTGTAATTAGAGCGTTTTCATGTAAATGTGTTAATTTAAATGGGGGAGAAAAAGTCAGTTTTCATTGGATCGTTATAGCGCAAACAGGGCCTCAGTTGCAACATACTTTAAATACCCACAGGCAGTGTAGAAAATAAATATTTTATTCCAGACAGCACCTGAGCAACACACTTCACAGCTAAAATATTGTGCACTCATTCTACCTTTTTTGAAAATTATTATTATTATTGAGTAGTTTCTTGTTCATTGCAAGGCATTTTAAACTTTTAAACCCAATTACCGGTAGACAAGAAATAAGAGGCTGCCAAGGTAGAAAAAAAAAGTTAAATAAGCCGGTTAAAGGAGGGAATTTTTCTTTCTGCTTTTTGTCTTACGTTAAAAAAAATAATAATAATAATAATATTAAAGAAAAGAAATGGCCTAGTTGTAGACGTTTTTGGTCAGACATTAAAAACAACATTATGTGAGATCGCACACAATATACCGAGATCTTGCGCAAATCGTTAGCCTTCAGTATATGTGGAGGAAGACTCTCAGCTACTACCACATCATATTTGAGCCTGGTATTGGTAAAAGTGAAAGTTCTGAAAGATTTAGTTACGATCCATGCAGTGGGTCAATGAAACGTTTTGCTAGCAGGTGATAAAGAGTTATCCATAAAATGTGACTTGGATATTTATTTCATGCCCCATCTTCTGGCTTCTTGTCCTGCGTTAGGTAATGGCTGTGGACACACACTGCTGGGAGCACAGTCTGGCACTTTAGCCTCCCAGAACTACCCAGGCACCTACCCAAGTAACTCCTGGTGCAAATGGAGGCTTCGCGTGCCGGAGAGGCGGACGCTGCGGCTGCTGTTTGGAGACTTTGACATAGAGAACAGCCCAGGCTGCAGCAACGGTTCTGTTGTGATCAGCGACAAGGCCGGCAAACCCATCATAGGTAAGTTTTCTGGTTTTCTGTCTTGCTCTCTCTCTCTCTAGTGTTTCTGTCAGTTTTCACTAAAATACTTGCTGATGGACTTCTTCATGCTCCATGTCATTATCTATGATTGTACACACAGAAGAGATGCCATTCAGCTGACACACTGACTGAAGAGACAAACCACTGCTTGCTACAGGCTCAATGTACGTTTTGCAACCAGCTGTCAGATCACGTCCCGAGGCTATAGATATTTGTCAGCACACCAAAAATGAAGATTGGGAGATTTAGGAGCTAGATATATTTTGTTGGGCTGCTCTTGAATTTATTGTTGGAATCCATAAAGCCTGATGGTTTTATTGTTTCCAAAGGTTTAGCTGTTTTTACATATTGAATTCTCCTGTAGTGACTCTGCTTGTCACCTTATTGTGAAGCATGTATGATGTATTTCATCTTTTAATATTGTTTAATTCTTTGAGCCATTTAGTCTGGGCAGGTTCATTGTATGTCTTGCTGAATTGCCTCTCTCAACTCTAATTTATTTAAATACATAATTGTGAGCAAGTGCATCTCCTGGCTTCTCTGAGTTGATTGGTTTGTCCACACATAATGTAAAGCTTGGTCCCTGAGAAGCATCACAGTTGTCTCGCTGATGTGGGTGACAAAAATTGTGTATTTTTCTACTCTCATGTCCTGCTGAGACCACATCTTATGCTTTGCCCCCTGACAGAACTACCAGTAGTTTCTCACAGGGCATGTGCCCAGTATTGGTCAGAGCTTTGTGGGCATGTTTGTGAATGTAAAGTGGAGGTAGCATGCTGCTCTCTAAGACCAGCATCTGCTGAGGAGCTGCTAGCCGAGGCTGTCTGAAAATACAAGATATTCAAAGAACTCACGGAATGAGTTGGGACAACTTCTGTTCATGCAGGGCACAGTGTGGTGACACTGGCAGCTCTCCATGGCAGTGCTGACTGAAATAAAGTGTGCCTCCCCTGGACAGCCATGTCAGTGATGACGGGGATGGAGTGTGTCTCAGCTGGGTAGCATTTTGGACACATTCCTGCACCGTTTGTTGGAAACAGTGGCGGTCTCTTTGTGATAGAGTTACAAAATGGCGCTTCTCCTCAGTAACAAAAGAAGAACCAAATCTTCTTCCAGCGCCTCTACAACCAACTGGAAATAATCATTCACTGACAAAGTATTTATTTCGATTCTTGCTTGTGCTGCAAAAAGACCACCTCACAACCATGTCAGCAAGATCCGATGTCTAACCAGACCTTAATGCTCAAGCTGAAGAAGCTAATGGGAGACAAGTATCACCACTTTGCCAAAGCTTAAGAAGCTGTCAGCCTGAGTAATTTGTTCAAAACAACTCAACCACCCCACTTTGCAGCATCGGTAAGAAAGAGGTGTTGAACTGGGTCAAATTTCTACAACACATTCTTTATTGTACAATTTAATCCAAGGCTTTGCCATTGCATCTATGTCCACAGCAGCAATGGTGTCTTTTTGTGTTTGTTGTCAGGTCCTGTGTGTGGGAAGCTCGATGCAACACAGACAAATGTGATATTTGGACACAACGAAGTGACTGTAACGTTCTCGTCAGGTCCACACCGCTCAGGACGAGGCTTTCTACTCTCATACGCAACAGACGAGTACCCAGGTATGTTTGTATTGTCTCTCTTGGTTTGGTTCGGCTGGGTTAATTATTTGTCACTGTTTAAATATGATTATGATTAAAGCCCTGTGTAAGATTTTTATTTTCTAGGCCTTTTTTTTTTGTCTTACTGTTCCTGGGAAAGCAAAGCTTCACCAGTGCTTGAGTAATAACCACTTGTATGCTTATTTACAAGTTGAAGCTGGTGTTATTTGAACACTAGCTTTTCCTGTAATTATATCCTTGTGCATGTTCACGAGTGTGCTCATGTGTATCTGTGTATGAGTCACTGCTTATTGGCATTCGGTCCCCTTCTCTGCCTTGGCTGTGCCATGTTTGCTCAGAAAACACGAGTAAGACCTTCTCAGGCTGAATGGAGTCCGTCACTTAGAGACTTGATGTCCTCCAGACTTTATCAGCCTGTTAGCAGCTGTGATCACAAAACCTTCTCGTGTTTTACAGTCTCAACCCTAAAGGTGGATGATTTATTATTTAGCATCCGTCACCATCTTCATCATGTGCATGTATAGGTTTTATAAAACATTACAGGAAAAGTGTCATATAGCTATGAAGTCTCCTCAAGGAGCCAACGTTTCTTGTTTGTTAAAGTGGTCTTTATCGTAATTCTTTAGATTTTAAAAGTTCTTTAGGGGGGCTTTGAAAATTATCAGGTCCTGAACTGAAATGTTATTTAAGCGCCCAGAGGATTTTGTTTAAGTCACTTAACTTTGATTTATGAATCACTCAGGCATACAAAGGTTCTTAAGCTCAAGGGGTGATGCAGTGTCTACACAGAACAGAGGATTCAGCAAAAAGTTGGCTCTTATGGCACTTGGATATCAGCAGCAGTCACAAAAGTACAGTTTTAATTTCTTTAGCTCAGTCTATTAGGAAAGATCACAGTTTTACACATAAAATAGTATTTTAGTGCCAATAAGGTAGTCAGTGGTTCCCAAAGTTGAAACACCAAGTGGGGCATCTTGAGAAGATCTATAAATATCAAATCAACTTTAAAAATCAAAGTGCAATCCACCGACCGTGGAGCGGTGGCTGTGCATTGTGGAAGAGATGTTTGCAATGGAAACTCACTCATAAATTAAGACTGCAAGAGGTGCAGTTTAATGAAAAATGGGGAAAAATTGACTTATTATTGAAATAATATACAGTACCACCCTTCACAACTGGAGAATGAGAACTCTGGAAAATTAACCATTGTTTAAGAATGTATGCATATTGTACTTCTACACTGCAACTGTTCCAAGAAAATTTTAATAACATTTAAATTTAAAAAAAAAATGGTGGGGTGGGGGGTGGAAATTCATGCTCAATATTCCAGGTAAAAATTGTCCAGTTTTTTTTATTTATTTATTTATTTTTTTTTTTATGTTTCGTCCTTCATCCAAAGGACTTTGTCAGTCGGAGGAGCCACAACGAACTTAGTCCACAAGCAGCACACTCACATAGTGGACCAACCAGTTTGCTGGTGATAAGATGGTTTCTGGGGCCCGCCCTCTTCCCCATCGACTCCTTTGAGGCAGCCATAGCTAAAGTATTTCAAATCATCAAAGTTCATGCTCAGTAATCCAGTAAAATAACACCACTATGTGAGTGTACTGCTTGTGGAACTCCGTTTGTTGTGGCTCCTCAGACTGATGAAGTCCTTTGGATGAAGGATGAAACGTCTCAGCAAAAATAAAAAATAAAAAAACCATCCAGATGGCCTGACTCAACTTTGTTGAACTTTAAAAATTAATTCCAACAGCATTTTTATTCTCAACTGTTTCAGAGACACCAAATTATTAACAATAAGTTATTAAAAAAACAATAGTTGACACGGCTCGTTGTTAAGCGACTTTTTGGCAAAGTCTACTAGCAACAGTTGGAATCACGTCTCTGTGACGTGGTACTTATTGCAAGGGTTGAAAGTTGGAGAGTTTGGAAACCACTGCAGCTGTTGATCAGCTAAAGAGTAGTTTATTTCTCAGGTCCTGTGTTAGGTCTTTGCTGGATTTAGTTTGTTTACTAAAGCCACAATTTTTAGATGCTGTTCATCTGCACCTCACAATATCTCTTGGTACCGGTTGTCCAAGGTTCTCATTTTTAAGTTTACAACATGCTGTTTGGTCAAGTACAAGAACTGAACAGAAAACGAACAAAAAAGTAAAAAATAAAATACAACTCTGAAAGATCTTCAAAGAGCCTGGAGAACTGTTGATTTAAAAAATGTTACAAGAAAGTCTGGCTCTTTTAAAACTGTATATAAAGAGAACTTTTGCTGTACTGCACTAAAATGTGTTAAATCACAAAATGATGCTAAAGTTTAACGTCGCCTTGTGTATGATTTTTGACGACTATGTAGACGTGAGTTGCCCTAAGGTCTACTGTATGATGACGGATTAGCTCATCCTTTTCTTTGTAGTGCAGTCATAGTTTCCTGTTTTTCACTTGGTTGTTTACTAAATCTGGTGGTGTCTGGAGCTAAAGCCTTGTGCAGACACACAAACCACTGTCTGTTCACTGTCATCACTCGAGAACTATTTGCCGGACCGTGAATTGTAGCTAAGGGAACAGCAACAAAGGATTCAGTCACATTAACGAAGACGTATGCCCATCCCCTAATATAGCAGCGCTGGAGCATGCCAGACTATCTGTGTTGTATTGTTTAAGAGGCTCATGCTGCTTAGTTCTTGTACAGTGTTAAAAAAAATGTCAAAAATTCTGGCATCTGCTTTTTTTTTTTTTCAGATTTAATAACTTGTCTGCAGAGGGGATCTCATTTTAGTGCACAAAATTTAACGTAAGTATTTAATGTCTAATTCTGACATGGTCAGTGGCGCCGCATGTGTTTCATTTTATTCTGCTGCTTTCAGCGTTTACTGCCCTGCTGGGTGTAAAAACGCCACAGGAGACGTTTGGGGGAACTCTGAACAAGGTTACAGAGATGTAAGCACAAAGGCTTTCATTCGCCCAAACTGCTCCGTTTTTAATAATTGTTAACATTGTTACTGGATAGATGTTTGCACGTCCTCTCTTCTGTGCCTCAGACCTCAGTCCTGTGCAAGTCTGCCGTCCATGCCGGAGCCGCATCTGATGGCGCCGGAGGTCGCATCACTGTGACTCGAGGGAGAAGTCTTACCCTCTACGAATCCACCTTTGCCAACGGGATCCTCTCCAAAACGTTTGTTGGTTTTCGTTGTGTTTTGCATGTGAGATCAGAGTGAAGTGCGTCAGTCAGTTTGACCTCTCATTGGTCCTGTTCCCCCTGACAGGGGGTCATTATCTGAGAAGAAGCTGCTTTTCAGCCGAGGTACGAAACGGCATTTATGACTACACTGAAAGACTTTTCCAACAATAAACACTTTTTGCACGTTTTAGCCAGTTTGCCTCAAGCTCACTGTCTTTTCTTGCCTTCTTGCATGTGCTCCTTAGAGTTATCCTCTCAGGAGGCGAGTGTGTGTGTGTGTGTATGTGTAGAACACACAGAAACAAAAAGGTTGACCTTCATTACTTGATTTCTTTTTTATTTTGTGTGTGTGTCCGTCTTGTT
Organism: Hypsolebias longignatus; assembly: GCA_031762435.1. NCBI lineage: Eukaryota > Metazoa > Chordata > Actinopteri > Cyprinodontiformes > Rivulidae > Hypsolebias > Hypsolebias longignatus. Next base: position 21,705,385 of record JARVGV010001153.1, on the reverse strand, counting down.
CCTGAACAGAATGTAACAACGTCCTGGCTGTCTCTGCTCTGAATGCCTCATCTTTGTGGGATAAAAACAGTCGAGAGCACACAGTGTTCTCGTCCTCCAGAAACGTGGCGTCCAGCGGTGACTTCCTGCTCTGGACAGCAGACAGCAATGATCCCAACCCATGGCTGGAGATGGAACTGGCTGATAGGAGCACCATCACAGGTGGACAAAAGAGAAATGTGCATTTTTTGCTTACTCACAATTAAATGTCTAGCTTTTTGTGTTGGACTGCAGGGGG
>JARVGV010001153.1:21680935-21693018 GCA_031762435.1 Hypsolebias longignatus | reverse complement strand
GCAAACCACTCGAAAGAACCTACCAGAATTGGGGGGCATGGTGTCTTCCTTACAAAAGGAGAGGACAACACAACCTCATCTTCCTCCTGGAAGGCTATACATTCCCACCACCATGGTAGGTAGGGTCCTAGATTGGCTTCACACTGCCAAATTCTCATGCCACCCTGGCATCCGACGCATGTTGTATCTGGTCAAGGCATCCTTCTGGTGGCCAAAATTACACAAAGACATGAAAGAGTTTATTTCGGCCTGCCCCACATGCACCCGAAATAAACACAATACTCCACCCACCCCCACCCCGCCGGACGTCTTCTACCACTCCCCCTCCCCAGCCATCCTTGGTCACACATCGCCTTGGACTTCATCACAGGTCTCCTGATATCTAATGGTAACACTGTCATTTGCACCATTGTCGACCGCTTTTCAAAATCTGCTCACTTTACTCCCCTTTCTAAACTTCCCTCTGCTCTTGAGACTGCCCAGGTCATCACTTTCTTCATCACTGTCTTTCGCCTCCATGGCATCCCGCAGGACATTGTTTCAGACCGAGGTCCACAGTTCGTCTCCCAGGTATGGAAGGGATTTTGTCAAGCCTTGGGGGCCAATACCAGTCTCACATCGGGCTACCATCCTCAATCCAATGGACAAACAGAATGCTGCAACCAAGACCTGGAAACCACTCTAAGGTGTGTTATTGAATCTTGGTCCCTGCACCTTCCATGGATTGAGTACGCTCACAACTCCCAGACTTCTGCAGCCACCGGGCAATCACTATTTGAGGTGGCCATGGGTTTCTCTCCCCCACTCTTCCCTTCTCAGGAGACTGATGTGGGCGTTCCCTCCGTCCAACTGTACATCAAGCGCTGCCATCGAGTTTGGCGACAGACCAAAGCAGCTCTGGGCAGGTCCTCGGAATGAAATAAACAGTTCGCAGACAGGCACCGTTCTAAAGCTCCCATATACAAGGTACGCTAGAAGGTATGGCTCTCCACTAAGGACATTAACATAAAGGACACCCCTAGGAAACTTTCCCCTAGGTTCATAGGACCTTTTCCCATAGTTGCAATAATTAACAGGTCAGCAGTGAGGCTTCAGCTCCCACCTTCCATGAAGATTCATCCTACTTTCCACGTGTCGAACATCAAGCCCGTTACTATGAGCAACCTCCAACCTCAGATCAACCCCCCCATCTGATTGACAATGAACCTGCATTTACAGCCAGACGTCTCCTGGACGTGAGACACAGGGGCCAGGGAGTCCAGTACTTGGTGGACTGGGAGGGCTACGGTCCCGAGTAATGTTCCTGGGTCCAGAGAGCTTGGATCTTAGACCCTGGACTTCTAACCTCTTTTTTTCAGAGCCCACCCTGAAAAAAAACTTAAATCGTCAAGGGCCGATTCTTGAGGGGGCGGCACTGTGGGATTCATGGGTTTTCTGTCTGTCTGTTCACTTTCCCTCCACAGCCAATCAACCAACTCACTCACCTGCTGCCGCTCTGAAGAGGACTGCTACTTAAGCAGCTGCCAGACACCTCTTCAGTGCTGGGACATCTTCTGCCAATTGGACCTTCCACGGCCTGGCTCATCTGGTCCTCTCCAAGACCTCTTTCTCTCCACTGGATCTCACTCCTGTGGACTCACGGTGTCCCATCACCTTCTACTCCATTCTCCATTTGGTCTGGGTCAACCTGCTCCTCTTTCCACCGAAAACTTCTCCTCTGGATTATCCTCACACGATCCCTCTCTCTTCTCCTTCTCATCCATCTCCTGCAAAACAAAGTAAGAATCAACTCTTGCTCTACAAATATATCATCAATCTGTCAAGAAGACACATGACTCACTGTCTCCCCTTCTTCCTTTCCAGCTGCTCAAGTTTTAAGACTGCACCTGTAAATAAAAGATCACTTACCTTTTTATCCTGCCTCGTGTCCTTACTTCTTTGGTCTGCTATTTGGGGGTCGACGTTGTATGAATCCTAATAGTATGTCCCAGCCAATGGACCCCCCGCAGGCAAGACTGGGGAAGTAAGGGCTCAGTTAGGCCACAAATAGATGTTGACAATCTCACTTTTATGTTACATCAGATTCTCACTCAGCAGCAAACCACTCAAAATAACCTACAAAAATTGGGGGGCATGGTGTGTTTCCCTACAAAAGGAGAGGACAACACAACCTCACCCCTCCGTATCTCTAACGAAACCCAAAGGAGAATTTACAAAAGAACCGGACGTTCGACCTTCGGAACTATTTGAAGGTAACACACGTAAATGTGGAGGCTTTATTCTACAATTTGAGCTGGCATTTAAACGTGCACCTATCACTTACGCCTCGGACTTTGCTCGTATTACCTACGTGGTGAGTGCACTAAAAGGGGAAGCTTTACACGGGGCACAAGCTTACCTCCACCGATGCTCTGTTGATAACATGACTTTCTCCACCTTTTCAAAAGACTTTCTGCAAGTGTTTGGCCACCGTCTTCAACAGGAGGAAGCAGCACAAAAACAGTTTTCCCTATGTAAAGTGAAAGAGACGGTGGCCAAGTTTGCGATCCACTTCGCATACTTGCGGAGGAGTCCGGATGGGGAGAGAACGCACTTTGTAGTGCATTCATAAAAGCTCTAAATTGCCCGGTAAAGGACAAGCTGATGACCAGCGACATTCCCACCGACTTGGATGAGCTAATCTCTTCAGCCATTTGCATAGAGTTGGCAAAAGTCTCCTGGAAGAAGACAAACTCGCATGAGCCTCTCGTTCCCAGAGGTTCTGCCCTCACTGCTCCCGAGTTTCCCTCAGAAAATGAGCCGATGCAAATTGGGAAGACTCGACTTACTCCCAAAGAGCGACACCGCAAGGCCAAAGCCTGTATGTACTGTGGTAAACAAGGCCACACAGTAAATACTTGTAAATCACTGTTAAACGCCAACGCCAGCTGGTAGTTAAGGAGATACTGGTGGGCACAACTTCTGTTTCTCCTGACTAGAGTCTCATTTTGCCTGTTATCCTCTGCATTAACTCTGTTAATTTCCCTGTGCAGGCATTTATTGATTCCGGTGCTGAACAGAGCCTGATCAGCAAAGACAGTGGAAAAACTTCAAATTCCAACTACCTCTCTGGCTTCTTCTCTCTCGGTCTCCGCCATCACTGGACAATGTATTTCTTCAATTTCATGAAAAACTGAAAAGATTTGTTTTGTCGTATCTAGAAACCATAGAGAGATGGGTGAGTTTTTTTGTGTTCAACTCACCTACCTCACGACTCATATTAGGTTAACCATGGTTAAAAGCTCACAAACCTCAGATAAACTGGGCCTAGAATAGGATAGAAAGATGGGAGAAGAATGTTCTTTAACATGTCTTCATTCTGCCATATCTCCCAGCTTACCTCCTTCCCAGGGGGAGGAGAAGATTGACCTAAAAAACATCCCCCCATTTACCATTCTCTCACACCAGTTTTCAGTAAACTAAAAGCTCTATCTTTACCTAGGCACAGACCTTATGACTGCACCATTGATTTGCTTACTGGGGCTCCATTACCAACTAACAGGTTGTATAACCTATCTGGGCCCGAAAAAACAACTATGAAGGAATACATTGAAGAATCCTTAAAATCTGGTATCATCCGTCCATCTACATCCCCCGTTGGAGCAGGGTTCTTTTTTGTTTCCAAAACCGACAAATCTCTTCACCCCTGCATTGATTACAGGGGTCTTAATCAGATCACCATTAAGAACAAGTACACGCTTCCACTCATTGATTCCAGCTTCAAGGTGCCACCATTTTCACCAAGCTCGATCTCCATAATGCCTATCATTTAGTCTGCATTCGCAAAGGAGATGAGTGGAAAACTGCTTTTAGAACCCCCTTGGGGCACTTTGAATACTTGGTCATGCCATTCGGGTTGACCAATCCCCCGGCAGTTTTTCAGGCCCTTGTCAATGATGTCCTTTGTGATTTCCTACAAGTCTTTGTCTATTTAGATGACATCCTCATTTATTCCAAAGATGAGGCCAACACACCCAACACGTCAAAGCTGTTCTTCAACAACTGTTCGAAAATCAATTATTTGTAAAAGCCAAGAAATGTGAGTTCTACCAAACCTCTGTCACTTTCTTGGGCTTTATCTTTAAGAGAGGACAGGTGAGGTCTGACCCAGACAAAACTAAAGCCATAGTTGAATGGCCTACTCCGACCAACAGAAAACAACTGCAGCGATTCCTGGGTTTCGCCAACTTTTATAGACGTTTTATCAAAAACTACAGTAAAGTTGCCATATCTCTAACTTAACTCACCTCTACTCTCAAAAAGTTTTGTTGGACTGATGAAGCCGAAAATGCCTTTTCTGAATTAAAGTGCCTTTTCTCCACAGCTCCCATTCTGCCTCACCCTGGTACCTCCGAACAGTTTAACGTGGAGGTCGACGCTTCAGATGCCGGGGTCGGAGCTGTACTTTCCCAAAAAATCGTCAGATGACGGGGAACTCCATCCCTGTGCTTTCTTCTCCAGTCGCCTGTCCCCAGCCGAGGCAAAATATGATGTAGGTGACCGTGAGCTATTGGCCATCAAACTTGCTTTGGAGGAATGGAGACATTGGCTGGAGGGATCAGAGCTCCCCTTCATCATATGGACGGACCATAAGAACCTTGCCTATATTCAGGGAGCCAAACGTCTAAATGCTCAACAGGCCAGGTGGTCCTTATTTTTTGCATGCTTTAATTTCTCCAATACGTACATTCCAGGGTCCGGCAACGTCAAGCCCGACTCTCTGTCTCGACAGTTCTCTACGGCCGAGGATTCTGACGCTCCCGAGGATATCCCCCCATCCTCCTGCAAGGTGGGTGCCATAACCTGGCCCATTGAAAAGGACATTTTAGAGGCCCAACAAACCGAACCTGACCCTGGCACCGGTCCTCCTGGAAGGCTATACGTTCCCACCACCATGGTGGGTAGGGTCCTAGATTGGCTTCACACTGCCAAATTCTTATGCCACCCTGGCGTACGACGCATGTTGTATCAGGTCAAGGCGTCCTTCTACTGGCCAAATTTACACAAAGATGTAAAAGAGTTTATTTCGGCCTGCCCCACGTGCGCCCGGAATAAACACAATAACCAACCCCCCGTGGGACTTCTTCTACCACTCCCCATCCCCAACCGTTCTTGGTCACACATTGCCTTGGACTTCATCACAGGTCTCCCGATATCTAATGGTAACTCTGTCATTTGCACCATTGTCGACTGCTTTTCAAAATCTGCTCACTTTATTCCCCTTTCTAAATTGCCCTCTGCTCTTCAGACTGCCCAGGTCATCACTGAACATGTCTTTCGCCTCCATGGCATCCCGCAGGACATCGTCTCAGACCGAGGTCCACAGTTCATCTCCCAGGTATGGAAGGGATTTTGTCAATCCTTGGGAGCCAACGTCAGTCTCACATCGGGCTACCATCCTCAAGCCAATGGACAAACGGAACACTGCAACCAAGACCTGGAAAACACTCTAAGGTGTGTTATCGAATCTAACCCCTCATCTTGGTCCCAGCACCTTCCGGTCATGGTACAGTGGTAGTGGCTGCCGACCCCCGATCGGAAGGTTGGAAGTTTGAATCCCAAGTTCCCGCACCATGTGTCAGAGTGTCCCTGGGCAAGACACATAACCCCGAGTTGCTCCCGGTAGGACTGGATGGCACCTTGCATGGCAGCCTACCGCCACCGGTGTATGAATGTGTGTGTGAATGGGTGGATGGCTGTTGCCGTAAAGCGCTTTGGGGCCCCTCATAGGGGGCTAGAAAGTGCTATATAAGTAAGCTCCATTACCATTCCATGTACTGAGTACGCTCACAACTCCCAGACTTCTGCAGCCACGGGGCGATTCCCATTTGAGGTGGCCGTGGGTTTCTCTCCCCCGCTCTTCCCTTCACAGGAGAGCAATGTGGGCATTCCCTCCGTCCAACTGAACATCAAGCGCTGCCGTCGAGTTTGGCAACAGACCAAAGCAGCTCTGGGCAGATCCTCTGAACAAAATAAATGGTTCGCAGACAGGCACCGTTCTAAAACTCCCACATACAAGGTAGGCCAGAAGGTATAATAATATCACACAATGTCATCAATGTATGTTTCCATACAAGGACGCAATTAGTCTCTGCATTTAACCCATCCACCACCAGATATTGAAAGTGCCCGGGGGCAATTTGGGGATGGGGTGTGCTGCCCAGAGACACCACAAGGTATGCAGTGACTGGGGATCGAACATAGGACTTTCGGGTCCCAAGCCGGCTGCCCTGCCTCGACACCATCTTGGCCCCCATGGCTCTCCACTAAAGACATTAACATCAAGGACACCCCTAGGAAACTTTCCCCTAGGTTCATAGGACCTTTTCCCATAGTTGCAGTAAATAATAGGTCGGCGGTGAGACTTCAGCTCCCACCTTCCATGAAGACCCATCCTACTTTCCACATGTCTAAGATCAAGCCCGTTACCACAAGCAACCTCCACCCTCAGACTAACCTCCCTCCACCCCCCACCCCCATCTGATTGACAACAAATCTACTTTTACAGTCAGACATCTCCTGGACGTGAGATGCGGGGGCCGGGGAGTCCAGTACTTGGTGGACTGGGAGGGCTACAGTCCCGAGGAACGTTCCTGGGTCCCGAGAGCTCAGATCTTAGACCCTGGGCTTATAACTTCTTTTTTCAGAGCCCACCCTGAAAAATGACATAAATCCTCCTCTTGGGGGAGGGGGGGGGCACTGTGGGTTCCTGGGTTTTCTGTCTGTCTGTTCACTTTCCTTCCACAGCCAATCAACCAACTCACTCACCTTCTACCACTCTGAGGAGGACTGCTACTTAAGCAGCTGCCAGACACTTCTTCAGTGCAGGGACATCTTCTGCCAATTGGACCTTCCACGGCCTGGCTCATCTGGTCCTCTCCAGGGCCTCTCTCTCTCCACTGGATCTCGCTCCTGTGGACTCTTGGTGTCCCATCACCTTCAATTCCATTCTCCATTTGATCTGGGTCAACCTGCTCCTCTCTCCACCGAAAACCTCTCCACTGGATTATCGTCACACCCAGGATCCCTCTCTCTTCTCCTTCTCATCCATCTCATACAAAACAAAGTAAGAATCAACTCTTGCTCTACAAATATATCAATCTGTCAAGAGGATACATGACTCACCATCTCCCCTTCTTCCTTTCCAGCTGCTCGAGTTTTAAGACTGCACCTGTAAATAAAAGCTCACTTACCTTTATATTCTGCCTCGTGTCCTTACTTCTTTGGTCTGCTATTTGAGGGTCGATGTTGTATGAATCTTGATACCCAATGGATGCAGGCTTTAGTCAGTGGAGTTTGGAATCAGAACCCGCGTTCTTTCAGAACTTTATGGATATATATATATTCTTTCCTCTTTTGGACCACGTCTGCAGAGTAGTCATGATCAAAGAACAGATGTCTGTCCTGGTATTTCACTTTTTTCTTCCATGCTTCCTTCAGCACCTTCTCTTGAGTTGTATACTGAAGAAAGTTAACCACCTCAGACCTTGGGGGTTTATCAGTGGCCGGCTTGGATAGTAAAGCTCTGTGCGCACGTTGGATATTAAGCGCAGATTCAGGGAGTGCGCAGTTTTCAACAGCAGTTATATAAACCGCACCACTGGGCCCGTCTCTGCACCTTCCTTCAGGCCAAAAATACGTATGTTGTTCTGGCGGCTTCTACCCTCTAAGTCATTCAGTTTTTTCTGCAGTAGCTTTTGTTGTTGAAGTGACTGAATTAATGTATCTTTTGTAGCCTCATTCCACTTCTCTATTTCAGCGATTCTCTGCTCCGATACTTCGAGTCTTGCTGCATGGTTTGCTACCACACCCTTTAATTCTGAGATCCTTATATTGATACTTTCTTTAAGGCCTCTGATTTCTTCCCTCATTTTCTTCTTTGTCACATTTAAATGCAGCAAAATTAGTTTTGAATTCAATCTTAAAAGATTTAATTTCTTCAAGAATGTCCCAGAGACATAGGCCTGTGGCACCTGTCATTTCTTCCTCCACCTGACGGTCCTGCTCGCTGCCCTCGGTCACAGACATCTCACGTCAGCGCAGAGTCTGTTTGGATTTTGTCGTGAATTCTTGAATGTTACTTTGTCTTTTTCTTCTTCTCCCACCTTTCATTACACTCCTGTTACGATTTGCTGTTACATTTAATTCTATTGTGGGCTTTTTATCGAGTGTTGATTGGGAGTTTGGCGTACCAAACCGCAAGTCCACGTCGGGGGAGTTGGTTTCACAAGAGAGAAGCCTGCTAACTGAAAGAACTTCCTCCTATTTGGTTTTTGGAAACCTTAGGAACTATGTGTTTTGTTGGGAAAATATGGAACAATAAGCTCTGTAATGCCTAAATGATCCTAGGAGCTATGCTGTCGGGGGCAATTATCATTGTCCCTGGGAAGGTCTCCCAAGGCAGATTGGTTCTAGGTGACAGGCCAGACAAAGAGCGATTCAGAAGATTTTTGTGGACATGACACAACAAGGAACTCAGTGTCCCTTGCCCGGACGTGGGTTATTGGGGGCCCCAACCTGGAACTAGGCCTGGGGGAGGGGCTCATCAGTGAGCACCTGGTGACCAGGACTCTACCCATGGGGCCCGGTTGGGCTCAGCCCGAAGGAGCAGCATGGGTTTGCCTTCCTGTGGACCCACCACCTGCAAGAAGGGCCATAAGTCAGGTGCATGATGCCATGGGCAGCAGCTGAAGGTGGGGGCCTTGGCACTCTGACCCTGGCTTACCAAATCTGGCTCTTGGGACATGGAATGTGACCTCTGGTGGGGAAAGAGCCTGAGCTTGTGCGTGAGGTTACCGACTAGATGGGCTCACCTCATTGTACAACATGGGATCTGGAACCAATCTGCTTGAGAGAGGCTGCACCTTATTCCACTCTGGAGTTGCCCTTGGTGAGAGGTGCCAAGCCGGTGTGGGTCTATTCTTAGCCCCCTGACTTGGTGTTTGTGTGTGGAGTTTTCCCCAGTAGATGTGAGGGTTAACTTCCATGAGCCTTCAGGTGTGGGGGGGACAGGCTCTGACTGTTGTTTGTGCATGCACTAAAAGGCAGTTCAGAGTATCTGGCCTTTTTGGTCCTTGGCTGGAATGCTGGAAGGGGTTCCAGCTGGGGACTCCTTTATTCTGCTGGGGGACTTAAATGCCCACGTGGGTAACCGTGTGACCTTGAGTGGTGTGATTGGGAGGATTAACCTCTCTTATCTGATCTAGAGCTATCTTCTGTTGTTGGACTTCTAGTCATCGTTTGTCCATCACAAACACCATGTTCCAACATAAGGGTGTCCATAAGTGCACTTGGCACCAGGACACCCAAGGTCATAGATCGATGATTGACTTTGTAGTCATGTCATCTGAGCTGTGGCTGTTTGTTTTGAACACTTGGGTCAAGAGAGGAGCTGAGAGGTCAACTGATCACCACCCGTAGTGAGTTGGAACAGATGGAGGTGAAAGACGCCGGACAGACCCGGTAGACACAAATGTGTAGTGTGGGTTTACTAGGAACACCTGGCAGAAGAACCCATCAGAAAGATCTTCAACTCACACCTCTGGGAGGGCTTCAACTGCATCTGAGGCGGGGGGCATCGAGTCCGAGTGGGCCATGTTCCGAGACTCAGTTGTTGAAGTGACTGCCTTGAGCTGTGGCCACAGGGTTGTCGGTGCTTCTCACAGTGGCCATCCTTGAACTCGGTGGTGGACACCCCAGATTAGGGAGGCTGTCACTATCTGGCCTTGTTGGCCAGTGGGACTCCGGAGGCCACTGAGTAGTACTGGAGGGCCAAGTGGTCAGCAGCCTTGGCTGTTGCTGGGGCAAAAGCTCGGATGTGGGAGGAGTTCGGTGAGGCCCTGGATGAAGTCGGCTCCAAGGAGATTCTGACAAACCATCAGGTGGCTGAGGAGAGTGTGAGAGTCCTCATTAATGTTATCATTCTAAAAACACTCTGTTCAAAGTTGTTTATCATGATGTGCGTGTAAAACTGACAAAAGGAGTATTGGTCACGGTGGAACTGTTTAAACACCGTATAAAATGTTTATCTGAGAAGACCTTTTGTTCTAAATGAACAAAAGGTCTTCTCAAAATGTCTAAACAACCCGACTTTGGAACACCGGAAGATAATGGATGGATGGATAAAGTTAAGATTGATTACTTTGCCAATGTGCATGTATCTTCATAAATAACCTACATTTTTCCTAGAGAACACCTTTACAAGGAACATGTGTCTAAGTTTTCTCTACGTGAAAACAACGAGTCGATTTTTAGCACAAACATGATCTCGAAACACGAGGGACCTCACTTCAGGAACAAATGTTTATTTGCCTTCAGAAGACAAAGTGGAACTGCATAATACAGGTTCAAAGAATGTAAACTACAAGGTGACCAAATATCTGTACCATTTTTGTTTAAATATTTAACTGCATTTAAAAAAAGTACAAATAAAAAAAAAAAAAACGTTTCCCACACTATTATAAAGTAGTAATGACAACAACCAGAAATATAAATACTGAGTTTCTACACAACATTGCATAGGTGTGATCACACGACTGACCCTGAATACACATGAATTTAAAAAAGGATGTGGAATGTGTTTTTTTTTTTTTTTTTTTTTTTTTAATACTTTACCCTCAGGTCACAACTCAATTTATTGCCTGCGCTCAGTAAGATAAAATAAAAATATTAAGTGTAAAAAGAAAACTTTTACGTCCCCCCAAAACACAGAGTGTGTTCATGCTCATGTAGGAATAATAGAAGAAAACTTTAGCAATATATTAAAATGGAATGAAGCAAGTATAATAATGTTTCAAGTGTACACAATACATATAATTACTGGTTGTGTAATCGCAGTGCCATATCTGTGTTTACAGTTTTGCAAAATGCAATGTGCTTCTATTGCAGAAATGAGCTTTAAGTAATTTTCCTGCATTTGTTGCTTTTTAGCTTTCCTTTATCAGCACAAAGCTTTAAAGGTCCATTTCCATTTTCATGTTTTCCTCTGGTTCACAGCGAGTCAGCTGGCTGCATGTGGACGACCATAGATCAAACCCAGAACCAGGAGATGCCTTTTTTATGTCCACTGTGAGTTCGGGAGAAGCTGTTTGAGCGCTGAGGGGAGAGAGAACCTCGGGCTCCGTCTTAAATCGCTTCCCTGTAGAACATCCATCTGTCTCCTGTGTTTCTGCACTGTTCTCCTGCCTTTTAGCTACTTGGTTTTCAGTAGGGTTAATCTGCTCTGAAACGTCAAATTCCTCCGGCTCACTTTTAACGTGGAGTAGAGGAATGTCTGACTCTGCAGACTTGGGAGAGTTACACTTTTTAGACAAATCCAAAGGTGCTTCTGCATCTATAAACCCCGGTATGAACTCGAGGGAGGTGTTTAGCGGCACCCCGACAGCAGCGTTCACGCCAAGCAGATTGTTACTCGACAGCAGTGGTGACGTCTCAGGCAGAGCCTGCACCGCAGCCACCGGTAGAGTGGACATTTCGCTCGTAGGATCGACGGGAACAAACAGGACAAGATTCACTCCAGGAGGTGGCTTCTCATCAATGGTTAGAGTCCATAACCCATCTGATGAAGCAGCAGAAGGACTTACTGGCCCTGGAGCAGGACTGCAGGATTCACTCTTTGGTGAAGCAGGGCTGGCTGGAACTGGACCAGGAACAGGGGTCGAGTTGGTTGTGTTTGTTGAGGCTGGTTTCGCCCTTTTCTTCCTAGTTTTTTTAGGCGGCGAGCTCTTGGTAGTCTGATGCTTCTCAGGAACGATCTGAAATGGCGAAGACATGAAAATGTGTGAAATCACTTGAGGAAAACGTGTTTAAATCCGTTTCTGTAAGCCTTGTGTTTGCACATTGTGCTGTAACAACAGTCCAAAGCAATTAACGTGCCAAATTTGTCGTTATCATTTTTAGAGGAAAATTTAATTTAATCTGGTTTCTGTTGCAAATTCATTTGGTGTATCATGTCATCTGGACTTCGTTGTTTTTGTTAAAAAGAAACGTTTCGCCCCTCATCCAAGGGGCTTTGTCAATCTGAGGCCTAGCCATCTGGTATTACC